>MASP02000811.1:0-48474 GCA_001693025.2 Colletotrichum lindemuthianum | reverse complement strand
AGGTAAGTACCCTGTAAAAGAAAGATGTAGAATATTCCACGGAATATTCAGCCTGTAGGTACGGTACTACTATAGGGTAAACACCTATAGCCTAGTATTTCAACAGGTAATATTATTTATTTCATCTTTATTAAGTTAAATAAAGTTATATATAGTATATTAGTATCTAAGGTTTATAGTATACTTGCGGAAGTTAATATAGAATATATAATATTTACTATTTTTAGGTAAGTAACTAAATGCCTTAAGATACTAATAATACTAATAGTAGTTTATATTAACTTCTACTTCCTTTATAAATACTTTATTAAACTTAGTACAATAAAAGAGAAATAACTTATAATTAATATTATAATATTATAATAGTTATATAGAAGAAGAAAGATCTTTAAGATCTAATAGATTAATAGTAAGGATAATCTTGCGGATAGTATAACTAAAGTATCTAATAATTAAGCTCTTAAAGTATTTATTACTATAAATAAAGTAATTATAAAATAAAAGAATAGATTATAAAAGCTACAGAGGGTAATAAGAGAAAGATATAAGGGTAAAAAGAGTAAATAGAGGATATCGCTACTAGAGGGCCTTAAGGTATCTAAGTGATAATAATTAAAAGGTGTATCTTTATAAGTAAATGCTACGTTTAAACCAGTTGTGAGCCAGTATTGGCATGAATGCTGTTGCCGGGTAAATTGTATAGTCAGAACCACATATAGGGTGAAGAGCTTAGGTACCACCACAGGTACAGAGCAAAAGTAACCAAATAAGTAAATACTACTTACAGTATTTATGCAGTTTTTAATACATCTAAAAAGATATATATAACTGGTGGCTGGTTTTACTGCGTTTTATACTAGTTTTTACGTTTTATGCTATTTTTGCGTTTTATGCTATTTTTGCGTTTTATGCTATTTTTACGTTTTACGCTATTTTTGCATTTTACGCTATTTTTACATTTTACGCTATTTTACGCTTTTGCTATAAAAAAGAGTACTGCTGGTATTAGGTTAACTGGGCACTAATTTAGCAAAAGCTATAGCGGTAGGTAACTTACTAGTTACTCTACTTAATTAGACTAAGTAGATAAGAGGAATAATCCTATAAATTAATTCCAATAGTATACAGTATATATACACGCTATAATATAGACTTAGATATAATAAAATAGAAGCACCAGTTACAACTAAGTTACAAATAATCGATCGATTACTATATTAACCAGTTCTAAACTAATAAATATATTTAAAGATAAAATATAAATATTTATTACTTAATGTATTAGCTATAATAGTAGCTAGAATATAGTAGGAGGAATATTTAATAATATCCTGGCAGAATAAGTATACTTATACTATAAGATATTAGTTTTACTAATTTAAAATAACATCTTAATTACCCGGATAGCCAGAATAATTAGAAATAAGTTTAAGATACCTACAGTCAGAGCATTAAGAAATAATACATAATACATTACAAATAGATAATATACTACATATTACATATTACGAATACATGTATTAGATAAAATTTCTAATACATGTATTTGTATTTGTAAGGTAAAAGACTTGAAAATTATGTATTTGTATTATATTACAAATACATGTAATTGTATTTGTAATATTTGTAATATATTACATTTTAACGATATTAAAAACGTAAAGATTAGGAATTCTGTTTATTAAATTACTCTTTTTAACGTTAGTTATATAACTTCAATATATATATAAATACTGCTTTTCAACGTTTTAGTACTATAGTCTTATACATGCAATTTAAAATATATTAGGTATTATATTACAAATAATACAAACACAAATACATGTATTTATAGTTGTAATGTATTAGGTTTTGAAAGATTACAAATACAAATACATATATTAGCTATTATATATAATATATTACAAATACAAATACATATATTAGCTATTACATATAATATATTACAAATATATGTATTTGTATTTGTATTAGAAATATTCATATTATTGTAATGCTCTACCTACAGTCCACTTTAACTACTGCAGGAAATTAAAAAAATATAAATCTTACGACTTTTACTAAAGACTATAGATATACTAATATAATTAAAGTATTTAGGGTAATAATAATATAAATTAATCTTCTTCAATATATTTATCTGAGTCTATAAGATTTACAGAAGGAAATTAAAAAAAAAGATATATATAACTATAAATAAAGTATAGAATATAACTAATATACTGTATAATAGTATTAATAAAGTTAAGCTAACTATTAACAGGCTATATAAATAGATAATAGAGATACTTAAAAACTAAAAGTAATAATTTAAATAAAAAAGTATCTATATTATAAACTATAATTAATTTCTTGCGGATTATATATATAATAGCTAAGAGTGAAACTAACAGTTTAACTACCCTAAACAAACTTATCTGTAATATATATAAGATAATAATACTACCTTAGGATAACCCCGCCAGAAAATATAAGGAGAGAATATATAAAATAAATACTAAATATATTTAAAATTAGTGAATAAATACTGGTTAATAAAATATAACCCAGAGGAAGATAAAGTAGCTATCCTACAGTTTAAAAAGGCGTTTATTATTAATATTATTTTAGCGGAGGAAATTACTATATATCTTAATAATATATCCTCCATAGAGGAAGCAGAAGAGAAGATATATAATGATATAGATAAGATATTAGAGGATAACTTTATAGCTATTAACTTTACTATAGCTAATAGTAAGAAGATAATTATTAACTTTATAAGATTCATAGAGATTCTTTCGTATTATATCTTTTATTACTTAATAACTGTTAATAGATTAAAGATATTTCTAACCTTATAATACTTTAAAATTGTTTTTAATAGTATCCTTTTAGATACTAAAGTAAGTAGACTTTCTATTAAAGATATATAATAACTTAAAGCCCTCTAGAGTATTCTTCTTAATATCTCTCTAGATAAGATAGCTTTAAAGATAAATATTAGGTTTAGAGATAGATTAGGCTTTATAAGTTTCAGTATAGTAAAAGTATCTATATTTCTTTAGAGATATTAGCTTTAGTATTATATTTATAGCTATATTATTTCTATTAAGTCTTCCTAATATAAATTACCTCCAGATATACCTTAATAATTTTAATAATAAAATTAAGTAAGAAGGAATATTGCTGCTTATAGAAAGATATAATAAGTATTAATGGTTTTCTATATAGAATATTTCCTGTAGTAAAGTTATTAACTTCCTTATAGAAATAGAACTATAATAACTTTATGAATAATTTAGCTACCTTAGTATCTATAAGTTAAATAATATACTTAAGAAAGTAAGTAAAACTATAGTAACTAATAAAATTAAGGTAATTATAAAAACCTACTATTAATATCAGATAAATAGCAAAATACTATACTAGTTTAAGTTTAGCCTTAAGAATAACTATAAGTTTAATATAGATATCATTATTAATATTATATATTTTAATAGTAATAAGCTTATCTTATATACTATTAATATCTTAATAATATTTACAGTCGTAAGGTTTATAAAAAGTATCTCCGCGGATAATATATGATATATATTGAAAGTATATTAAATTAAGATATATTAAGATTCCCTAGATAAAATTATTACTAATATAGAATATAATGTTTTTACTGAAAGCTCTAAGAAAGAAGCTAATAGTATAGGTAGTAAAGTTAAGATTATACTAGTTAAAGCCTATAATAGTATCAGTAAAGTAGAATATTACTATATTCTTCTATAGAGAATATATAAAATTATTTAAAATAAGGTATCAGAAGTTAATAGAAAGACGATATCATAAAATATAGTTAAGGTAGTTAATAATATAAATAGCCTAAATAGCTTTATACTAACTTGACTGATTTTTAGACTATATCCATATTTTAACCTAATATTATTATTATTTCCAGATGTTATAAAATATATAGTAGCTATCCAGAAGGTAATAAGAGAGGTATATAAAATTTATACTTAAAGGTAAATTTCTAACGCTCTAAATATATATAATAATTTTCTTATTATATTAGTTTACTGCCTGCGACTATAATTAGAGATATATATTTATTATAAATATTAAGAATAAATAGAATCCTTTAGGTTTATCTGAATTAATAGTAAGATATATATTATAGATATAGATAGTAAGTCTAGTATCTTCAAATTAATAATAGTTAAACTATATTATTAACTATATAATGAGAAAGTAGAAAACTAAATATTATATACTACTTGAATATTAAAAGAATATTCGAAAGAGGGAATATTAATAGTAATATTAAATAAGGAGAAGCTAAAATAATAATAATAACTATATAAAAATATAATTTTCGTTATAGAAGCTAACCTTATAAATAATATTTACTATAATATCTATCTCATAATAAAAAGGATAGAGGTATTAGCTAAAGTTATTAAACTTCACTAATATAGCCTTATTTGAATATTAGGAGGCTTTTTTGAGAAATTATATACTATAAAGTGGAAAATTCTACTAGCTAAAAGTATACTTTACCTTAAATACTTTAATATCTAAAGATTTAATAGTATAGGAATCTTCAGCTTCTACTTTATTAATAAAATTAAAAATATAAATAATATACTATATAAGAAATTATAAATAGTTATTAAAAACTTTAATAATTAGGGGAAGACTAATATACTCATATAGTTACTAATAATCTAATATATTAACTACTACCTAATACTGACATTATTAGTAATACTTAAAAAGATATCTATTATAAAAGTTTACCTCTAAAATATTATAAAAGTATATATGTAAGTGGAGATAATATTAAATTACCTTATATTAGTAAAGCTACCTATAAGTCTATATAGCTTATATCCAGAGAGTATTATTATTGTTATAATTTAATTACTATATAACCTTATAGAGTTAGATATTTATTGATATATAATATACTTCAGTTACCATAAGAACTAACTGCAAATAGAAACCTTATTATATAACCTATATCTTATAATCTCTAGACTTAATAATCTATACTTCAGTATAATAGATATATAAATAGATAATATCCTTAAACTCTACTTATCCAAATTTAATAATAAAAAAGAGAAGAAGCTCCAGTAAATAGAATTTACAGCTAAACTGAAATTAATACTTATATAATATAAACCTCTTATATTTAATAGAGGTATAATTACCTTAAAGAATAATAGTAATATTATTCTCACCCAAAAGAAATAAAGTAAGAAAATTAAACTTATTAACTATATATTCAAAACTATAAAGTTAATATACATTAAATAATAGATATAAGAAGTATATATAGCCTCTATATATTAAGTGGAGATATATTTTAACCTCTCTATTATAGCTTAATATTAGAATCTTACGCCAGAAGATATTAAGAGACTTGATAAATATCTAATTTAGTAAATAAATAACCCTAAAAGAGGCTTTATATATGCTTCCACTAATATGAAGATAATAAGGTTATATATATTTATTAATAGACTCTGTACTAATAATAGTAATATAATATTTTAGCTTAGATTTATTATTATTCTAGAAACAGAAAAGGTTAGTCAGAATAATAATATCTTTAAACTAAAAGGTAATATTATTTACTTCTTCTCTACTAAATAAAAGAGAATTATATATGATATATTAGTATTTAAGGTTTATAGTATAACTGCGGAAGTTAATATAAAATATATAATATTCACCACCCTTAGGTAAGTAACTAAATACCTTAAGATACTAATAATACTAATAATAGTTTATACTAACTTCTACTTTCTATATAAATACCTTATTAAACTATTTATAATAAAAGAGAGTAACTTATAAATTAATATTATAGTATTATAATAATAATATAAGAGAAGGAAGATTTTTAAGGTCTAATAAATTAAGGGTAAGAATAATCTTACAGATAGTATAACTAAGATATTTAATAATTAAGCTCTTAAAGTATTTATTACTATAAATAAAGTAATTATAAGAATAGAAGAAAAGATTATAAGGGCTACAGAGAATAATAAGAGAAGAATATAAAAGTAAAGAAGGTAGATAGAGAATATTACCACTAGAGGGCTTTAAGGTATCTAAGTAATAATAATTAAAAGGCGTATTTTTATAAGTAAATACTATAAGAAGTATTTATATAGTTTTTGGCGTATCTAAAAAGATATATATAACTGATAGCTAGTTTTTATATTTTACGTTATTTTTATATTTTACGCTAGTTTTTGCGTTTTATACTGGTTTTTGTATTTTATACTAGTTATTGCATTTTACACTGGTTTTTACGTTTTACGCTATTTTACACTTTTGCTATAAAAGAGAATACTGCCGGTATCAGGTTAACTGGATATTAATATAGCAAAAGCTATAATAATGAATAACTTACTAATTACCCCACTTAATTTAACTAATTAGATAAGGGGGATTATTCTATAATTTAATCCTAACGGCGTGCGGCATATACGCACGCACCGTAATGTAGTTTAAGATATAACGAAATAGAAGCATCAGTTACAACCTAGTTATGAATAATCAATTAATTACAAACGTTTACCAGTTGTAAACTAACACTTATATTTCTTACTTTCTTACCTATACTCTTTTACTTTTCCTTTCTTTCTTTCTTTATTTAACAGGTACATAGTTTTCCTCTCTGAAATTAAATTCTTACCTATATAATACTAATAAATAGAAACATTAAATAGCAAAATATAATTTTCAATTTTCCTCCTTCTTTCCTCTTCTTATTAATATTATTTCATTATTTCCCTATAGTAAGGAAACAATAGATAAAATATTCAAATTAGTAGAATATCTTAGAGAATGTTTTAAATACCTTAATGTAATAAGTATTACAATTTCTTCAGAGATATAAATACTCTTAAAACTAAAGTTACTTCTTAAAAATTAGATGTTTGGTAAATAAAAAGGTTTTTATTTCTACTATAGAGTGTCATTTTAATCAAATTCATTATTATATTACTTAGATTAGAATAATATATATTTACAATTACCTCTATAGTAGAAATCCTCTAAGCCTTTTTCAAAGAGCAATTTAAAGAATAGCTAGAGAAGATATAGATTATTATAGATAGATAAACAGTATAATACTTATAAAATACGTTGATAATCTATAATATTAAGACTAATATTGAAGGTAAGGAAATATATCAGATTCTTATTAATTCTATAATATAAGATCAGTTTATTTCAGAAACCTAAGAAGAAGATAAGACTATAATAATATAATTATGGAGCTTTAGAGTATTTATTAATACATCATTAGGATTCCTGGAAATATAATCTTTACTTAGCAGATATATTTTACGTTTTAGAAGTAATAATATAAATTAATATATTTAGATCTTATAAAGCTTAATATTTATCCAGCTACTTAAAGAAACTAGGTCTAAGGGATATTTTAATAAGTATGGATATTTAGAATTCTTACGCTATTCTTAGTAAGAAATATAACGTCTTAATAATAGAGATAACTCAAATAAAGAGACTACTAAGATTAATAAGATTAATAGCTTCCTTATAATCAGAATTAATAGTATAAACATTCTGTCTTACCTTCTATAGCTTCTTTTTTTATATACAAACCTTATAGATAATTATTACGAAACTAAAGCTTTTTCTATTAATATACCTATAGTTAAAAATATAATGAACTTTATAAAGATATATAATACCAAAAGCGATATAGAGAAGGTATATATAGCATCTTTAGATTGAAGGCTTACATTTCCTGAGACTGCTGTTTCAAGCTGAATATATCTCTTTATATATAGGCTGGAGCTTTTCTGATTATATAAAAAAACTAGACTCTTAAATATTACTTTAATTACCTTAGCAATCTCTTATACCCTATAATACTTTACAGTATAACTTTCGATATGAGAAACCACATTAAAAGTAATAAGACCTAATAGATCTATCTTACTAATTTAGGTAATATAGAAATTAGAAATATTATTGCTAATAATTCAGATAAGATAGGAAAAAAGATACGAAGAATGCTCTTTACTAAGCTAATAAATATTTAGAGAATCTTCTCTTTTAGATATAATATAAATTTCAGTTTCTATAGTTAACTGTTAAATATATATTAGGAAATATTAGAATATTAATTAGTTATCTCTAATCTTATAGTAATATTGGATTCAAGAAGTTTATAATTAGTTATAATCTACTATAGATACTACTATAAGCTTTTCTTCTATAATATCTTAATATCGTCTGAAAGATACTAATAATCTTGAGGAATTATAATTATATGGTATTAATGAATATTAACGAACTAAATATGTAACTTACTTTATAATATATATTAATATTATAAATATAGTAGTTGAAGATACCTTTACGTATCATTAAGAAAACAACATTATATAATACTAACTTTTCTTTATATTTAATTTAATACAAAGTATTATATATACGGTAAATCTAGTTATTGGTTGATAAGATACTTTCTTTAAGAAAGAAGACACTACTATAATTAATATATATTTAACTTCTAGATCTTTTCGGATATATTAGTATCTACGTACTACTATTTTCTTATATAGAATAAAGAAGTATAAAGCTTAAATAATAACTCTAGAAATTCTGATATAGTTACTACTAAAAATAATATAGTAATATATTACCTTTAAGGTTACTGACTTAAATATTAATTTAAGATATTAAATTCTTTAAATAACTTTATAAACAGTCCTATAACGTTATATTTTAAAGAATAATAAATATCTCTGACAAGTAAAATAATTATTAGAATTCTCCAGAATTAAATAGTAATTTATATTTTAATAAAGAAAGATAATATAACTAAGATAATTACTACTTTAATATTTCTATTTATTCTTAAAAGATGCTATTAATATATGGGTTTCTAAGTAACTTTATATAATTTAGATACTACTAGCTACTTAATAGCTAGTTACTCTCAGTTTAATATTTTAAATAAATTATTCTTACCTCTATTTTCTCAAAAACGTCTAAAGAAGAACTAAGATTTATTAACTTTAAGGAAAGTCATTTAATAGAGATAAGAGAAATAGTTAATATATTTATACTACTTAGTATAATATAATCTCTTATAGTTTCTTATAAGATTTGCTTTCTATTATATCTTACTAATATAAATTATTTTAGTATTATATTTGATAATATCTAAAAGTAGTATTATTAAAATAAGAAATCTATTTCTATGATATATAAATAGAAGTATTTATAAATATTATTGTTAGATTTACTCTAATATATATATATATATATATATATATAATATCGAGGTTTCTTACGAACAGAAAATAATAATAATAATATTTATAATTAAGTAAATTATATTAAAAATTCCCTATAGATACATACTATTTTTGCTATATTACCTTCAGTAGACATAAGATATAATAGTAATTATATAAAGGGTTTACTTTTTTACAGAATACTAGCAGTACTTAAGCTTAGGCTACTAAGCTAAATGCTAGTATAGTGTAAGAGTGTAACTAAAAGTCTTACCTAGGAAAGGTTTGGATATATAGATAGAGTCTATATTACTATATAGACTATTCCTTAAAGGATCTAAGTTAGAATTCTTTAAGTGAAAATCTTTCTAGTGTCTGGCTGGTGGGTCGCCGGGCGCACTATATACCGTTAGTTGGTTATATCCCTATATGTAGCTACAGTGCTTAGTTTGCTATAATATACTGTTATTTAGTGTAGCTATAGTATCCTGTATACTGTAACTACAGTAGCGTAAGTATTAAAATGCTAGTATAGCTACAGTGCTTTAAATACTGTAACACGCTATAAACTAGCGTAGCTATAGCATTCTGTATGCTATAACTATAATATCTCTAGCATCTCAGCTGCAGTAGCCTAGTTACTATAATAATTAGAATAATCCTTCTATAAAGAATCCTCTATATCTCTATAAACAATAGATAATAGATAGAAATTACTAATCTGACTATATCTTAAATTACGCTTTCTTTCTCTATATAACTAGAATGTTTCTGAATATTTTCTGTAAGTCTTAATATTACGAAAACTACTTTTATTATAATATATTACTTCTAATCTTACAGTTATTAATAGTAATAGTTCAAGTGTAGATTTAGCAATTTATCTATTAGTTCTAATAAAATACAATCCTAGCTTTTCTTAACCTAAAGATTCCTTACTTTATTGTTTAAAATATTTACATTCTTATTTTATATTAAAATTAAATATTTTAAAAGAATCTATAAAAGAATCTACCTATTTCCTTCTTTTGCGGAAACTAAATATCTTACAGGATTTACCTTACTTTTATTTAAAATTAACGTTATTCAATAAGCTATTTTATTATCTAAAAATCAAATTTTTCCATCTACTTTAGCTTTCTATAATTCTTTAATTATGTTTAATTTATTTTCTTCAGATTATTATTTTGAAGTTTCTGGAAATTTATAAACTTTTTGGTTTTAATTTAATTTAACGGTATAAAGATCTACTTAAACTGAAAATTATTAACTTTTATCTTAAATTTCTTAAGTTATATCTTGATTGTTAGATAACATTATAAAGAAGGAGAAGAAATAGTTAAAACTATTCAACTTTAAAAAGAAGAATTTAGAAATATGTAAGGCTTAAGTCTCTAATTCTTTGGATTTATTGATTAAGTTGTATCTTTATTTTATGAGAGAATTAAGTTTTCCAATTTTAATTTATTTTACAAATTAAATCTCTATGTTAGAAAACTTGGTATTTTTATATTATATACTAGAAACTTACTATTTAGTTCGTTCCTTCTTTAGAAACCTATAAAAACATTTTTTCAGTAACTACCTATTTTATATATAAAAATAGGTAATATTAGAAAGATTTCTATTTCTATTTTAATAGAAGGTGAAAATTATAAAGTCTGGTCTATCTATAGAAGCTTTATTAATAAGTAGAAATATTACTATAAATATAACTAGACCTATTACCTCTAAAAATAAAAATAAAAATAATAAGGCTTTAAGTTATATATAACTATACTGTGGAGATAGTTCTCTTAAAGTAATTAAGGTTAATAATAATTGTCGGTTACGTTATGCCGTAGGGTATGCGGTAACCGAACGCGCTGCCACGTACGTGGCGGCATGCCCTCCACGCCCCACTGGCCACGGGTGCCCGGCACCCGGCGCCAGCCGTAGCCGAATAGCGTGGCAATTGGTAAGCAATTGCCACACGCGCCACGTAACGTAGTAATAACAACAACCGAAAACCAGAATACCAGTTTGCATCCGTACGACGAGATCACGTACGGCGTGCGATAACCCTGACGATTAAACCAACAATAATATTTACGAGATACCTTAACTTCAGTGGTAAGCCCTAGAGTAAGGAAAGTGGAGCATCTTAGTAGTTAGTTAAACCTATTTGCCTAAGAAGTAATAATTACTAAATAGTAATTACTATACTAACTATATTTACTGGTAGGCTTTAAGATTAATAGTATTATTTTAGTAATAACCTTATTTACTTAATTTCTAGAGAGTTTCCCCCCAGATTCCCTAGCCTTACTATACTTAAATATTATATAGAAATTATAAAGTTATCTTACTTAAATATCTTATAGAATTTGAAGTTATAGTAGTATTTATTAGTAATAGTAATATTAAGGTAAAGTAATTATAATCTCTAATTTAAACTATTAAGTTTAACTATTTACTATAATAACCTATAGAATATTATAGCTTATAGATTATAATAACTTATAAATTTTATAGAAGTTAAAGCTATAGTGGTAATTATTAGTAAGACTATAATTAAGATAAAGTTAAGGAAAAATATAGATATTAAAGTAAGAGTTTAATAATATTAGTTATAATAGTAGTTATTTAAAGTAAATTACCTAGTAGTAATATAGTCTAGTTAGCTAGCTTCCCTTTAGTATCTTGAAGTAAAAAATACTGCTATTATTATTATTACTACTACTATTATTATTATTCTTATTATTATTACTGCTTCTCGTAAGTATATAGTATTAATAATGTCCACTTATATATATTAATATTAGTTTTAATATTAACCTACTGAAACAAACTTATATTAGTATATTATAAAATATACTACTTAAGGTTGAAATTAGTAGATTTTAGTAGGATAAAGTCATTAGGAAGAATAGGGAAAAATAATATAATAAAGAATATAGTTAAGACTGGAATATAATCTTCTATAAATATATTAAAATTAACTTATAAATAGTAATTACTATATTTATAATAGAAATATTTAAAGTTTTAGGAATAATAATAATAATGAGTATATACTCTAAATGTTATATATTGGCTCTAGTGGTTACGTACGTACGTACGGCTATATAACCAGCCGTCCCGTTACTATAAAAAGTCTGTAAATAGTAGTCACGCGGAGGCCTTCTTTCTTCTACATCTTTATTTATTACAAAATAATAACAATTTAGCTATTATAGACCACTAAAGGCAGCCTAGCCTCTAAATCGGACAGTATTAACCCACTGCGACTACTTTATTTCGTCATAATTAGTAGCATAACTAACGTTATCTATTATAAGTAACGAGGCTACAGCTAAACCACCTGTTAACAAAAACGAGGCTATTATAGCTACATCCGTAATATATCACGAGGCTACAGCTAAAAAACTAATGTTACGTCGTTTTTATTAAAAATGTTGTGAGGTAAAAGCTACTCCAGTATTAAGGAGAGTTATAACTACCTTATATATAATATTTACAGAATCTAAATCCCCCTTTATTAGTTTAGGGAGACAGGAGACTATTACTTTTTCTTTACTTTCTTTAATTCCCTCTTATTAATAGTATTATCCTTATCTGATTACTAATTAGACTAATTAGATAAGCTAGATTAGTATACAGACCTCCACTCAAAAGTGGGGTATCTAATATATTTTAGCTTAAAAGTGAGGTAACTATAATAATATCGTCACACGTTAATCACAGCAACTATCACAGCAGTTAACACTATAGCTACTATAGCTACTACAGTAATTAACACTATAACTACCATAGCTACAGCCATAGTAATTAGCGTTGTTAACTAGAGCGACGCTCTCTACACGTAACAGCCGCAGTAGTTATACTGCCTCTAATAGCTGCGGCAGTTATACTGCCTCTAACAGCAATAGCAGTTACGCCTCTACTATACGCTCTACGATATCTACTCAAACGCAGGATATTAGTTATACCTCTATGCAAGGTAAGAGTAGTACTAGCATTTACCTTCTATATAGTTATAACGATAATAATACTAATAATAACGATAATAATAACGACGATAATAATAACAATAATAATAGCCTGACACCCATATTTACTGAATAGACATATAATACTGAAAACTCAGACGCCTCTAATAATCCTGGGAGTAATATTGAGGCAGGTATTAGTGACTATAATACACCTGATAGTTATAGCAGTAATAATAATCCTAATAATTACGCTAGCAATATAGCTATAGGTTACAGTAGTAACAATCCTGATACTATTAGTAATAATATAGTAAGTGCTAGTGACAGTAGTAGTTACTCAGAACGTGATAATTTAGACTAGGAAGGTGGAACCATGAGGGTATAGCTTCTTTTTTTAAACTAGGGGTATTTGTTATATATTGACCCTGGTGGCTCTGGTGGTTACATATATATGTATAGCTATATAATTAGCTATCCCGTCACTACAAAAAGTCTGTAAACAGTAGTCACGCGGGGGCCTTCTTTCCTCTATATCTTTATTTATTCAATAAAAACCACATTTTGGCTATTACGGACCATTTTAGGCAGCCCAGCCTCTAAATCGGGCAGTACTAACCTACTGCAACTGTTTTATTTTGTAACACTAAGAATTAGATAGTAAAAGATAAATAGTGGAATAATATACTTCTTTTATATATTCTAGCTAAAAATATAGTAATTATATCTATCTAATACTTTATTATTATTTAGTTATAGTAAAGCTGCAGATAGATTCTAGTTTTTATTAATACTAAAGATACTAAAGACTTTATTATTAAAAATAAACTTCCGGCAGATAGGTATAGTTAACAATATTATAGTGATATTAATATTATTTAACTAGTGGAAATTAAAAATAAAAGTACAGAAAATATATTATTAAGTAACTTAAAAGAATAACTATTAATATTAACTTATAGATATAATTTACTGGTAATTACTATTGATATATATTAGGTTTTAAGGAAAAGGAAAAATAAAATAAAAAAAGAGAAGGAATATTATTTTTAAAGATATTATTAAGAAGGGGCGGAAAATTATTGCCAGAGGGAAGATTATTATTGGGAAATAGGAGAAATAGTATATTATCTATATAGTTATTCTTATTAATAATGAGGTAGACAGTTTATTAATATAAACTTTAGTTAATAACTATAGAAATTAGTATAATAAGATATAGTAAAATCAGATAATACTATTATTAAGAATATTAGCAATATTAATAATATTATTAATATTATAAGGATTTAGAAAATCTAAGGTAGACAGTATAATAATAGTAGTAATAATAACTAGTTGGAAAAAAAGAGAATACCTTTTTATATAAGAAATTTGGTAATAAATAAAAGAGGTATTTATTATTAAAAAAGGCAGAAATAAGATTACTAATAAGTAAATTATGTCCCAAATTGAGGTAAAAACTAATTGATATAGTAACTACTACTTAAAATAGTTTTAGCTATATTAATTAAATGTAAAACTAGAAGACGTAAGTTTCAGTAAGGAAAGAAACGGTATATTTATTAAAAGAAGTATAAATCACAAGTTAATTAATATATTATTCTCTTTATTAAGGTAAATGTTACATATTAGTTTGGTGGCAATTACGTACGTATACGTATGTGATGTAATTGACGTTCTGTCACTATAAATTCTGTAAACTGCAGTTACGCGTGGGTTTTACCTTCCTATATTATTCATATTCATTTAATAAACCATATTTTATTGTATGTAATTAGGAGGCAAAATTTTGTATATATTCTGTTTATCTAAATATAGCTATACATACTACGCGAGGCTATATTTCAGCTGGTTTAAGTAAAGTAAGGCTTATAGAGACGCTATAAGTACCTAAGGTTTCAATAGTGTAAACTCTACTACTTAAATATATTATTTCTGATATACTTCTTTAGTCTTAAGGGCTATACCTATTAGCTAGCCTTTCAAATAACGTTAGTTTTAATATTTTATTTATACTTTATAAGAGACTTTTGTTATAACCTTATTATCCTTATTAAACCTCCACCCCTATAGTAGGAACAATATTACTATTTATAGGCTAGTTAGATATTTTTTATTACTTAGGCTAAAAGTATCTTAAGTATCTTAAATATCTTGAATATTCTTAAGTTTCTTTTTAACTATATTATTGCAATATTAAGGATTTATAAATTCTAACTGGTAGTTAAGAACCTTATTAAGATCTTAAAATACTAATATAGATAGCTTCTCTTATAATTCCCCCTCTTACTATATTTTCAGATAGTTTAACTAGTTTATTAGATTAATCTAAGTAATAAAAATATTAAATTAGTAGCTTCAGAGAGACTTTATAAGGTTATTAGCTATAAGGTTTCCTAAAGGTATATATTTAATTTTAAAGTATCCTTATAAAGTTTCTTATTATAGCTAGTAGTTATAAATATCTATATACTATAGCTTTATATATAGTTATATTATTTTAGTGGTTATAAGATATATTATTTACTGGTTATTATATTAGATTTAAACTACTAAATAAAGCTTATATATTTTATATCTATCAAAAGTATTAGTTATAAGGTTTACTTACAGACTATAGTATAGTAATAAGATAGCTAGTAAAAGTAGTTTTGTATATTACTTAAGATAATATCAAAAGCTTTCCTTTAGTTATTAAAGTAGTAATAATACTTTATTTATTAGCTGAGTATATTATAAGGTTATTAAAGAAATATATAATATAAGTCTAAAAGTTTGTTTAATTTTTATTATTCTTTATAAAGCTAATATCTATAGTAATAATAAGATTATTCTATAGATTATTAGCTTTATAATTAAACTTAAGGTAGATATACTTAGTTTTACTAACATATTATATTATTTACTAAGCCCTAACTTAGTAGTTATCTTTAGAATTCTGGTTAAAATAGGATAATTAGCTGGCTGTATAGATATTATCTAATTTTATTATAACTATAATATAATTGATAAAGCTGAGATTTTATTAATAACATTTAATGTCTATATAAGAGGCTTAATTATACTGTAGGAGAAGTTATTTAGATTTAAGGGAAATATTAAACTATTTAATATACTATATCTACTTTATAAGATATTTAAGAAACGTTTTAAGATAAATTATTTAAGAAAGCTATAGTTATTATATTATTCAACTTTAAATAACCTTAATACTAAGAAATTACTATAGGGTTTTACCTTTCTTAAAGTAATATTTCTTTTAAAAGTTTACTAATAATATAGGTATTTTAGATATATCTTCTAAGGGGAAGAAAAGTAAATAGTTATTATTAGCTATATTAAAGGTCTCTAATCCGTTACTAAATTACATACCTCTTGGGGTTCCATTTAGGTAAGTATATTCAACAGTCGGCTTTTACCTCTTATATCCTATAGATAAACTAAAGTTAAGAAACTATTTAAATAGAGGAAACCTTGGGTAGTATATATAGTTAGTTAATATAATAACTAATAAATAGAAAAGGTATATTATAAAGAGAAGGAAGATATAAGCTTATATTTATTATAGTTACTTTTCAAAAGATTACTATAAAGATTATATAATATCTGCTGCTAGCTGAATATATTTATTACTAGCTATTAATAATTACTAGCTATTAATAGCTAGTGGCAGAAGTTTACAGCTAGTAGTAGTTACTATACTTAGTTTTATAACTGGAAGGTATACTATAACCTTCCAGTTATAGTTACCTGTTGCAGAATTTGAATTTACTACTTTTACTAAAATAGCAAGGACCAGCCAGACGTTAAACTACTACGTCAAATAGGTAAGTATATAGTTATTAATATAAAAGAAGAAGATAATATATCCCTTAAGTTAGTAATATAGCTTTTCTATAGTAAATTTAAAACTAAGATATTTAAGATCTACCTCTAGATAATACTGCTAAAGGAGAGAAGAATTTTAAAAATTGTAAAGTGTTTTATTTAGATAGTTAGGTTTTTTAAGCTTTTAATGACTGGATAGTATTTCTATATAAATCATCTTATTGAATATTACTTTAATAAAAATATTAACTATATTATACTAAAGTAGCTTAAAATTAAAGTAATTAGTAATTACTATAAGAATTTAAAAGAATATATTTACTAAAGTAGCTATTTAGATTTCGTAGTTATCTTATAGCTATTAACTTTTATAAATAATAAGCTAAACTTTAATTTTAAGAAGGTATTTATATTTATTAAGCTTATAGAAATACATTTAGTGGTAATCTAGAACTTTTAAGTTTTTTATAAAGATTCTACTAATTTCACTCTATAAATATAATTTAATATAACTTCTAAGATACGTTCTTTTAGCTGCTACTATAAATTTAATATATAAATAAGTAAATACTATTAAGTAAGATATAGGTAATAGTAATAGCCTCTATTATGGAACTTCTAGAATAACAGTTTCTATTTTCTTATATCTTAAATATCTCCTGATATTTAATTTACCTTATAGCTAAAATATATCTTTCGAACTTATAATAATTATTTGGAATTTTCCTAAGATTTAAATTTTAGAAATTCCCTTTAGTTAATAACTTATATAATTTTATAGTTATAGATAGAAGTATTTAGAAGTATCTTAAAATAATTAAAGAATACTAGCTAAAAAGGTAGCTCTAAATAAAGATCTTCTAGCTAGTTTAGTATAATATCTTATTTTTCTTTTATACTTAATTCTCTCTAGAGGTACCTAATTTTCTTACCTCCCTATAGCTTTATCTATATAAATAAAGTTATAAATATATATAGTAGGTAACTTTGGAGAAATTAAGAATATAAGTTTTACAGTTTTATATAAAGCCTTAGAGGGCTTATAGTTAATTATAATATAAATATAAAATCTTAAGCCTTTATAGCTACCCCCTATATTTTTAATATAGATAAGCTTATTAGGCTTCTTACTTAAAATTAAGTAAATAATTAAGCTAACTTTATATAACTTTATTATAGCTAATTACTTTTATAACTAATAAGAAACCTTATTAATATTTAACCTCTTAAAATTATCTTATAGGAATCCTAAATTTCTATTAAAATATTATTTTATTAAAAGAGATATTATAAGTTATAATAACCTTATTTTATAAAGAATTCTATATTTAAAACTGGTAAGTTAAAGTATAGCTAACTTAAATGCTAATAAAAGTATATCTCTTAAGGTAAGTAAGGTAGTTAGACTTAAGTTTTACATTTATAGTAAGAATAAAATACTAATAGTTATATATAAAAGTAGATTAAGTTTAACTTTATAATATTATTTTTTTAAGTAACCTTATAAAATCTCTAGTATAGTATGTACCAGTCTAAGAAGCTTATTTGTATATAGTTAGAAAGGAATACCGCCACTTTTAAGGTTTCAGGCTAAAGATTATAAGGTACTTTATTTTCTTACCTTCTAGTTTTTACTTACGCTCTAATAATAGCTTTAATATAGTCTATATTTCTATTTTAACTTTATATATATAGTATATAAATAGCTTAAGATAAATATCTTAAGTGGTTAGGGTAGCCTTTAGCCTTTTATATTTAGGAATCTTATTATTATATTTAAAGACCTTAATATTAATATTGTACTGGTATTTAAGAAGTAAGATAAAGGTATTAAATACTATAGTTATAATAGCCTCTATATAGTTTATAAGATAAAAGTTTTTGAAGTAGTTAGTAACTTTATTTATAAATATTAAAGAAGAGATATAGCTACTGTAGCTGTTGGTTTATAACTGGTAATAGTAAATCGATCGATCGTAGGTACGTAACGTAACTTGGTGCGTTTATTCTGTGATGTCTTGTCTAGGTTTTCGGCGCGTGGGCTATAGCCCACGTGCGTACAAATAGGGGCTGTATAGGCTATATAGCCGTACGGGTGCGTGGGCTCTAGCCTACATGCGTACGAATAGGGGCTATATAGGCTGTACGGGCTAAACGGCCTGACTATTTACCCGATGTAGCTATAGTATTAATGGCTCTATAGGCTATAAAAATAGCTATGAAAATAGCTATGAAAATAGCTATGAAAATAGCTATTAAAATGAATTAATATTAGGGGCTTTTTGTTTATACTATAGTAACGTCAAAATCTTCTGAAAAGCTATATACTAAATATATTCTTTTTAGATAGCCTCTATTAACCTCTAAAGTTATTATCTATTTATTTCTCTATATAATTATAGTAGTTATATTGATTACTAAAGTCTCTTTATATAAATATTAGAGATTGGGGGGATATAGGACTTTATTTAAAGTATTTACTTTTGGAAAAGAGGCTGTAGGATATAAGGTTATTATTATAGAGGCTATATAACAGAGGCTTATAATATTATCTTAAAGGGTTATTATTACTAGAGGCTATATAATAGAGGCCTATAGTGTTACTATTACCTTAAGGGGTTATTATTACTGGAGGCTATATAATAGAAACCTATAGTGTTACCTTAAGGGGTTATTATTAAATACTGAAGACTACGTGAGGGAGGTCTATAGTGTTACCTTAAGAGGGAGAGGGTAATATTATATACTCTCTAGTAGTCTCTTGAGGTTATTATTTAACGTTAGAAACTATATAAGGGAGATTAATAATATTACTTTAAGAGGTTATTATTAAATACTGGAGATTATATAATAGAGATCTATAGTATTACTTTAAGAGGGGAAGAAAGATAATATTATATACTTTCTAGTAGTCTCTTAAGATATTATTAAAAACTGGAGGCTATATAATAGAGGCTTATAGTATTATTATTACTTTAAAGAATTATTATTACTAGAGGCTATTATGAGGAGCTAGACCTAGGTTTATTTAACTGGAAAGTAGCGTAAAATACTGTTTATTTAGAACTAAGGAGTAAAAGAGAAGCCTTCACAGGTACGTGGAAAAGTCTGTATATATAGTGTTATATAGAGCCTACTGGGGCTCCACCCGGACGAGAGGGTTAGCTTTAGATACTTAGGTATAATTCTAGCTGGATATCTAAATATAGCCTATAATATTACTTCCCTCCTCTCCAGCTGCCGCCCAGCTGTAGGCTGTAAGCTAAGTCTTTATTATTATCTGCAATTAGTCTATATGTTACCTTATACTGCTCTAAAGCTACTATATCTGTAATAATATTAATAGGCTCCCACGTAGAGTTTATATATCCTTCCTATTTAATAAAAGCCTCTTACTAGTATCCTCTCCCCACTCAGTATATCCTCATAGCTAGAATATTTTTAATTAACTATTTAACTTTCCTGTCGTTATCTATTAGTAGTAGTAGCTAGCTATTAACTATAATCTACCTAGATAGCAGATTAGTAGTAGCTTTCTAGAGTAAATCTATATAAAACTATAAGTAAATAGACTTTAAAGTATCTAGCTTTATAATATATAGTGAGAGGATTTTCACTACTATATACTTATAGTATAGTTAGACTAGTTTTTAGTTTAGTTTTAGTAACTTATAGTTAGATATATTTAACTATATTGTATTACTAACTTAATATTAATCTATAGGGGATTAGATTCTATTTGCCTGAGCTTCTAATTTCTACTGAGTGGTAGTTATCTCTATATAAATATATATTATTACTAACTATATTCTCTTAACTAGCTAGTAAGCTGCAGCCTCACTACTACTAAATAGTTCTATATACTTTTTAGTAATTAGAATAGAGTTAATATAATATCTGTAATCTATAAAGAAAGATATAGTTCCTATTATATTATACTACTAGTTATAGAAAGCTAACTGTATAATAAGTAGTAAGTTACTTTAGTTATCCTGGGATTAGTAAGTAAATATCCTTAAAACTATTTAGATCTTTTAGTTATATTATTCTGTAATTTTATTAGTCTGTAGGTAGTAATTAGTACTTAATAGGTATATAATATGTATTAATCTGTAGAACTTCTTTTAGAAGTAATTTACCTAGTTAAATTCTCTATTATTTATAATAGAATATAATATTCTATAGAATCTATAGTAGTAACTGAGGAACTACTAAGTATATACTTCTGCCTCTATTATATCTATCTTCTCTAATATAGAGGCTTTACTTAGTTAATTAATAATAACTTAGAGATAATAACTATTTTATTGTTTTATAGGAGGTAAGTTAGTAATAAAATCTATTAATAGATTAGAATATAATTAGTTAGGTATTAATAAGGATTTTAGGAATTCCTTTTTAGTCTGCTTCTAGATATAAATATTTCTATATATATTATAGTTATATATAAATTAGTAGATATTTTATAACTATCCAGACTAGTAGAACTATCAGCTTATAATCTCTAGTATACTGTTATACCCTAAGTAGCTTATAGAGGAGAAGTTATATAACTTCTATATTAGTTTAGTTTTAAGTTTATTAAGGAGGTTATTATTTTCTTTACTACTTAGTATTTAAAATTCCTCTCTGAAAGTAAGCTATCCTAGTATATTAATAGTATATTTAGTAATCTGGATCTTAATATAGAGATTAAGGGGGAAGTTATATTTTTTCTACTAGATTACTATAAAGATCTATTAGTATAAGGAATCTCTCTTAGTAATATAGTTTTATATTTCTTACAGATCTATTCTTCCTTTAAAAACCTAAATACTAATAATATTTATATACTTTACCTAAAGCCTTATAGAGATAGTAATATTCAGAATAATCTATATTATCTATCTCTATTATTTCTTATTATCCCACCTTTTAGGGGTATCCTATTCCCTCTAGGAGAGAGTATTGGGAGTTACTACCTAGATACCTAACTAGTATTTAAAATAAAAATTATACTAAAATAACTTTTCTACCTACTAGCTCTACCTCTCTGTAAGTTATTATTTCTTTATAAAGTATTTAAGGTCCTTATAGTTAGTAAGGATTTTAAACTTCCTAATACTCTATAGCTTCACTCTCTATACTTATAAATATTCCAGTACTATAAGGAGTTCCTTATTATAAATTAGGTAATTAAACTCTATAGAGGTTAGGCGTTAGGAGTGGAAAGCTACTAGGTGTCTCACTCTAGCTTTATTAGCTTAAGTTAATATACCTCTTAGGGTATACTCTAAATAGTCTATCTTTATTATTATTAGAGCGTCAGGGTTAAATATCTATAGAACTAATTCTGTAGCAAAAAGTTATTTCAGTATAAGGAAAGCCTCCTATTACTTTAGTCCCTAGTTAAAAGGAACTAACTTCTAAGTTAGGTAGTTTAAAAGCTTTATAATAATATTATACTAAAATATAAAAACTTTATAGTAATTTATAAACCTAAAGAAACTATAGATACTTTTTAGTAAGCTAGAGGGAAGTTAGTTAGTAATAATTTCTAACTTCTCAGGATTATAAAAAAGACTTTTTCTAATTATTATAATATATTTAATATACTTAATTATAGTAACTAAGAATTTATATTTCTTAGGATCTAACTTAAAGTCTATATTAGTAAGGTAGCTAAGTATCTAGTAGACTTTCTCTTTATACTCCTTTTGTAAGCGACTAGTATAAATAAGGATATTGTTAATATATACTATCATAAAGTTATCTAGAAACTATTATAAGTAGTTATTAATTTATTATTAAAATATAATAGAAATATTAGTAAGTCTAAAAGAGTATACTACTTATTTAAAGAGGCTATAATATATCTAAAAAGCTATTTTCTCCTAATTTATTTTATTAATTCTAATCTTATGGAATATAGTAATAATATTAAGTTTAGTATATTAGTAGGTAATAGTAACCCTCTAGAGAGTCTCTAATATAAGGAGGAGGAGGTAATAATCCTTTTTTATAATAATGTTAAAAGCTTTATAATCTACGTAGAAGTATATTCCTCTACCTAATTTTCTTATAAAGAGAACTAGAATATTAGTGGAAAAACTACTTACTTTAATAAATTCCTTATTAAGTAAATCCTCTAGAGTTTTCTTAAGTATTAGAAGTTCCTCTTATAATATACTATAGAGGGGTTCCTATAAGAGATCTAACTTCTATTCCTTATTATTAAGGATTAATAGGATATAGTAGTCTATCCCTAGTTAGCTGGGAGGCAGTTAGTATACTGAATCTAGATAGAAAAAGTCTAGGAATTCCTTTAAGATATTTATAAGAATATAATCCCTTAGGTCCACCTCCACCTTTAAAGCTAATATTTTCTTAATATTTATTAAACTAATAAATATAACCTAATAGGAGCTTAATATCTTACTAATATACCATATAATATACTAACAGATAAATATAAATAAGTTAGTATTAAATAATTAAGCTAACTAAATCTCTTTAAACTATATTAACTTATCCTAATATTCTAAATATACTATTATATTACTTTTTCTGTATATTATCTATTAGACCCTAATATTATAAATAATATAATTATTCTCTATCTATAATTACTTAAGATATAAAAGTAACTATAGACTCTCTATAATATAGATATAAACTTTCTATATATAGCTACTAACTTTTAAAGTTAGAATAGCTACCCCCTAAATATTACTAAGTAATAACTTAGTAATATATCTCTTTATCTATCTTTTTAACTTATTAACTAATAGGAAACAAAATTTTTTTATAAAGAAGATATTAATAATAATATAAATATTATAGTTTATATTAATAAGTATATTAATAAAGTAACTTCTATTAATTTTAGTCTGAATAGTAACTAACTACTAGTTACTTACTTATTCTTTTTCCTATTATTTCCTTTATCTTATTACTTCCACCTCAGTTAGCTTTAGAGCTTAACTTTACTCTAGAGTTACTTTTTTTCTGAATTCTTACTATTACTAGGTGGGATAGTATTATCCCTCTAGTTATCTTTAGTATAATCTAGAGTAACTATAGTTTTTATAACCTTTATATTAGTTTTTTTATACTCTTAGGCTCTGTAGTTCCTATAGATATATTCCTTTTTACTACACTTAAAGTATTAGTAGATATCCCGGCGGTCTTTAGAGTGTTCCTTAGAGGTAGAGGAGAAGCTACTAAAGCTCCAGTATTATTATTACTCCTTAACTACTTTAGTTATTATAATATTATTCTCTATATTATAAGCAGCAGGTTTCTAGTAGGGTAGTTAGTAGTATATTAATATCCTCTTTATATATTCAAGCTTCTAAGCTATATCTTAAACTTTAGATAATTAAAATCTATACTCTATAGGAAAGTTAACTATAATAAGTAGCTTCTTAAGGTAGGGAAGTAGGATAGCCTCTAGTAGGGAGATCTAGATTATATTTAGCTATATATACTTTCTAGTATCAGCTAGAGTCTTTTTAAATTAGAATAGAAAAGTAGTTAGATATTTATTTTCCTTCTGTCTGAAGCTCTATAGTTAAGTAATAGTGTGAAGCTAACTATTAGGATCTAGGTAAGTTCTATCTAGATAACTTATAAAATTATTTAGATTATAGAAGTTCTCTAGCTTTCTCACTATATAGAAGGTTTTAACTACCTACTAAGGACTAGAATTTAAGTAGGAGTAAATTAGATATTAATATTCCTAATTACTATTAAAGAAATAGTAGTTAATCTTAAGCTTAATCTTTATCTGTTAGGTTTATATTTAATATTCTTTCTACTTACCTAAAAACTTTAGAAGTAGGGGAAGAAGTTTCTTCTAGTAGTTAGCTACTAGTGGGGATATAGTAGTGTTATCAGCCCTAAAAGCTATTATTCTAATAGATATTATTCTAGAGGTTACTAAAATATTCTAGTGTAAGCTAGAAGTGTCTATTATAGTAGCTACCTGGGGGTTACTGCCTGCTATAGTATCTTGTTTTGCTAACTTATATAAAAACTTATTAATTCTCTAGTAGAGAAAGTTTAAAATATATTATAACTACTACTAAAATAGTTTACTTATAGAGTTACTACCTGTGGGAGTATTCTGGGGGGCTTTAGTGCCCTCTATTATTCTTTATATTAGTTACCTATTATATAGTATTATATCCTAGGAGCTGCACTTAACTAGATTATATACTTAACTAGTGGGGAGCTACGTTCTACCTAATATTATCTATATAGTAAATAAAACTAAGTTTTAAATATATAAGGAGCTAGACCTAGGTTTATTTAACCGGAAAGTGGCGTAAAATACTATTTACTTAGAATTAAGGAGTAAAAAAGAAGCTTTCACGGATATATAGAAAGGTCTGTATATATAGTGCTATATGGAGCCCACTGGGGCCCCACCCGGACGAGGGGGTTAGCTTCGGATGCTTAAGTACAGCTCTGGCTGGATATCTAAGTATAGTCTGTAACAGCTATATAGCTATAAAACTATATAAGGGAGGCCTATAGTATTATCTTAAGAAATAGAGAGGTAATATTATATATCCTCTAGTAGTCTCTTAAGATTATTATTGATATAGAGGCTATAGGAGAGGATACTTTTTATTATTCTTAGGGAGCCTCTAAAAGTAATATATAGAGGCTATAGGAGAGAGTATTTTTATTAATCTTATTACTTTATTTTAGCGTTTACTACCTTAATTTAATATTAATCTAAATTATCCTTTCTTATATAATGAATATAATATAACGTTAAGTTAATAGGTTATTATAAAGTTATCTCTACTTCTATTTCTATTATAAATATAATATTAATAGTTTCTCTTAAGGTTATCTTTATATACTAAATATAAAATAATATTAAGTTAATCTGTTATTATAAGGTTATTTCTACTTCTGTTTCTATTATAGGTATAGTATTAATAGTCTTAAGGTAGTATACAGTTATAGTAGCTTTAAGTTACCTATTTTTACTTAGAAGCTATCGATAGGGTTCCTTAAAGATATTATAGCTTTATCTCTTCAGATATTCCTTACTAATCTATAGTAAAACAGTAGTAATAGGTACTAGTAGTAGTTAAATAACTACTAATTAGTATTAGTTTATAACTAGTAATAGTAAATTAATCGATTATAGGTATATAATATAACTTAGTACGTTTATTCTATAATATCTTATCTAGGTCTTTAGCGTGTAGACTATAGCCTACATACGTATAAATAGGGGCTGTATAGGCTATATTGCCGTACGGGTGCGTAGGCCCTAGCCTACATGCGTACGAATAGGAGCTATATAGGCTGTATAGGCTAAATAGCCCGACTATTTACCTAACGTAACTATAGTATTGATAGCTCTATAGACTACGAAAATAGCTATAAAAATAGCCACGAAAATAGCTATTAAAATGAATCGATAGTAGCCTTAGTGATAAAGATAAAAGTTGAATATAATATACTCTCTAGGGGTAATATATAAAATACATCTATATTCTATATAGTATATAATCTCTTTATAATACATAAATAGTATAGTATTTAGTCTGAATATAGGTTATTAAAAGGTTTAATCTATTTAAACCTAAATGGAATACTTAAAAGTATATAAATAGGCTGGTTGGATCTTATATAAGCTGGAATAACTAAACGGCAGAATAGATACTATAACTATTATTATATATTTCCCCAGCAGAATAACTACTAAATGAAATTTTATACTTTAAGCTTCAAATAGCATATTGAATAAATAAAATACTGTAAATGGATATTGAAAATTATTTTTCAAATATTAAAATAAAAGAAATAACGTTTCTTAATTAACCTATTATGATTTTCTTATCTTTAAAATAGTTATTTTTAATATTTAGTAGACGTAATCTGTTAGTTTCTTTTGAAATTATATCTTTTAGTCTTATAAGTGTTGCAAACTTTAGCCTTATTTATATTTATCAACTCTTTTTTATATGCTTAACTAATAACTTTTACTATTATTATAGTTATTAATTGTAAGTATTACTATTATGGACTTTATATACTAATTTATATAATCTATTTTAGCTATTGCTAATATCTAATTATTTAGGTTGAAGCTTCTTTTAATACTATTTCCAAGGTCAATAATGGAATTTTATTATATCTTAATCTGGATAGTATTGTTTTTAATTAGCGTGTTTCTATTCTTACTTACTATATTCCTCTATTAAAGGAGATACTTTATTACTTTAAACTTAAGTTCTTTTAAAAATAGAACGTAACCTTATAATAGGTATTTTTTATTATTTTTATTATTCTTTTATTTCTAATAATATATTTGGAACTTAAGAACCTATTCTTTAGTTATTTAAGGAAGTATACTATATTTAGTAACTATTGTTTTTGTTTATCTTCTTTATAGATATTAACTCTTTATTTCTTGTAGATCTAATAGTAAACTTTATGATTAAACTTACTACTTTCATTAGAACTTACTCTATGAATATAATTTGTAAGTAGGTTAGTAATATAATATATTTATATTCTTTTAAGATATATTTTATAATTAAGTAATAGTCTGGAATTAAGGTTCTTGAATTAAAAGTCTTTATTACAGTATATTTTGCTAAGCTTCCTAATTTCTAAGAATCTTCACCTAATTTATCTATATCTAAGTTACCTAATATACTTAAATTTAGTAATATTAAGGATATAATTATTTAAGAGTTAGCTACTTTAGTAAAGAAGTTAGCTGCTTCTATTATCATTAAGTGTTACTATAGTTATCCTAAGAAAATATAAGTTATTATCCCTCCTGCTAATAATAAGAAAGATAATCTCGCCGGTAATTTATTAGTTAAGAATAAAATTAAGAAGTTTAAACCTATTAAAGAGAATATTAATAAAGTTAAATAACCTGAAGAAAAGGAAGAAAATAGAGTCAAAGAGGTTATTAAATACCCCAAGAAATATTATAAGAATATACTAATATCTATAAGAAAGTCTACTTAAATTAAGAATTAAGAAGTATCTTCTAAAATTAAGACTCTAAAATACTAGCTTAAGAATATATAGTATTAATTAACTAACCCTAATAAGTTTACTAGTTTTCAAAAATCCACACTTATTAAGAAAGATAAGTTAAAAATTAAAACTTAAGAGAAATATAAAAGTTACTTAGTTGAAAATAAGATAATTAGAGGGGCTTAACCTCTCTAAACTATTTTCTATATTATTTATATTTTAAGTTTTATACTTAACTATAGCTTCCACCTCTATTTTATTAACGTTAGAGGAGGTAATATACCTACTAAACGTTATTACTAATATATAAATTAATTCCATAAAGCGTATATTTCTATATTGCAAAAAATCTATAATACTTTTAAAAACTATATTAAAGCTATTAAAAGATCTACTAATAATTATATAAGTAATTCAATATAAATTACAGATTTAAAGCTAATTTTTATAGATAAAAGATAGGTAAGTTAGTAATATAAAGGTTACAGTCTAAATTAAGCTATATCTAAAGTAATAGAAAGAATTTAAATTAATATTTCTTAAAAATAAAAGTATTTCTAATTTTACTATTTAGATAGCATTTACTCTAAAGTATATTATTACTAAAGTGTTACTAGTTTTACTACCTATTAAACTACTTACTATTATCCAGATCTTTAGTTTAACTATAAATATAACTAAATTACCTTTTAGCTGAAACTCTATTTTGCAGCTAGTTACTAGTAGCTTTAGATATTTTTATAATAGTTTAACTTTTAGTTTTTTTAGATAACTTCCTACTTTAAGCTAGGGCCACCAGACGTTAACTTTAATTTCAGTAGAATTTAATATATTTTCTATACCTCTTTAGCCTAATTTCTATATACTAGTAGCTGCAGCTTAAATATTATTCCAGGGTAATAAGTTTAAGTAGTCTATCTTAAGTTAGATATAAACTTAACTAGAAACCTTTATTCTCTATAAGAGAATTAATAAGTTCCGCTATCTACTTACACTCTATATTAATATTACTAAAGTCTTCCTCTAAAAATTAGTATTTTATTTATTATTATTTAAGTTCTAGCGTTTAGGGAATTAGGTAGCCTAATTTAGGCAATTCTAATTATATTAATTAAAAGTCTATAAAGTTAAGAAATACTCTAAAATATTGAAACTTTACTTAATTTAAGGTTTTTATAAGTTTATTTACTGGTAATATATTTATAGATATATAGATAGTTTTAGAATTGTCTTTTAAGTATTCTCAGTATAGCTATATTTATTAAATATCCAAATATTGAAGTTTGGTAAATAGGTATTTACTATCTAAAACTATCAGTTTAATAATTCGGTAGTTATTATAATAAACTCTCTAAATATCTCTAAGGTCTAAGTTTATATCTTAAAATAATCTTTTTAAAGCTATAGTCTCTTTTGAAGTATATTAAAAACTAAGAAGTTTTATCTTAGTAGTTAATATTATAATAAAACTTTATTAAGTAGCCTTCTATTAAATTAATTCTCTAAATAAAGTAATAATATAGCTGTAACTTAATTTTTAAATATCTTTATTATCTGTATAAGAAGTATCTCTAGTAATTAAAAGTATTTAAGGTATCCTATTTATACCCCCTAAACTTCTAAACTAAAATAGTAGAAATCTTATTTTATAGATATATTAAATTATATAGTTTATAGCATCTTAGTATACCTAAGAAGGATTTATAAAGTATCTTAATAGAAAGAAGTAGGTATATAAGATATTTAGTTATACTATAATTAATTACCAGAGAGTTAAACTAACTTTAGTTTAATATATATAAATTTCTTTCAGCATTATATAACCAGAATATATAATAAAAGATACTATTAGAAGTGGTGTTATTAAGATTAGTTTATATTTAAGATTAAAATATTTAGTAATTTTGGTAAAATATATACTATAAACTAAGTAGATGTTATAATATTTATAATTTCTAACTGCCTGAACTTCCAGAAAATACTTTACTGAAATTTATTCCTTAAGCTTATAGACTTACTTTATATTAGTAATAATCTTAAACACTTCCTTTTTAGCTACCTTATAGTATAAGAGAAGAATATTATCTATATAAAAGAGAATATAAATAGTTAAACTTTAGTTTTAAATAAATAAGGTTTCGATAGGTAAGAAATAAAATCTAGAGACTTTAGTATAATATAAAAGATTTTATAATATAGAAGGACTATATCTTAAAACTTATAAAGAGTTTATGTAAACTTTATATATCTTTCTGCTATCTTAAGTGTATCTGGTAGTTTAACTACTATTAGAAGGTTATTTAGGTTCCTTATAGTATTAAGAAATATATTAATAATATTAAACTAAAGGACTTTAAGGTTAAATTATACCGTAATTACTATAGTTATTTAAAAAGATTAAGTAGCTAGTATTACTATATATATAGTTTATAATAGATCGACTGCTTATATATCTCTATATATATAAATCCTTACTTTATACTATTTCAAAAAAACCGTTAGTATTTATCTAATAGGTAAAAACCTACTTTAAAAATAGGGACTTTAATTTTGCCTTCTGGTAATTTATTTCTCGCTAAATACCCTTTTCCTTTAACTTCATAATTCTAACTTTTACTGCTTTAATAAAGAATATTTAGAGGAATTCTGGTAAGTTAGTAATATTCTTCCAGATCTTGGAAGATACCACCAGCTAGTTAAGATATATTTAAATTTATATAATTAAATTCGTCTTTTTCAGGGCTATATTTTAAATAATAAGAAAAACTATTAAAAGGCTGAGACTGTTATTATTAAGTTTATACTGCTAATTAGGTAGATAGATACTAATAAAACTATTCTATTTATATTCTATAAGGTATAGAATACTGCTATTATATTTTTTTAAGAGTGTTATATAATTATTAATCTTAATTTCAAGCTTAAGTTACTATTATTATTTACTTCTATATTCTTAGCCTAACTTTAAGGCTATTAAAGTTTCAGAAGTTTAAGGTTAAAAGCTGTATTTTAGTTTACTTTAAGTTAGCTGAACTTAAATCCTAATATAATTATTTTTAGCTTTCCAGTTTAAAGTGAGTTTACTTTCTTAGCTAGCTGGATTCTATACTTTAAGTATACTATCTGATTCTCTAGTTATTAGTATACTTCCTAAATTCCAATTTTCGGGTGTCTATATTAATTCTCTTAATTTAGAAGTTAATTTAGATATAATTAAATCTTTCTTATTAGTCTTTAAGATTAAGCTAAAGTTTAACCTAATATTCTAGGTTACCTCTAATGCCACTGAAACTACTAATAGAATAGAAGGTTTTTTATTAAATATTCTCTCTAATTTAAACTCTCTAAAAATCTCAAAAATAGGATTTTCTTTCTCCTTAGTAATTAGCTTAACTAGAGGTTTTATAACTTTTTTAGTAAGTGTTAAACTAGTATGGAAGATTAGTAAATAGGTTAAGGGAATTCAACACTCAATAAATTACAGAAGAATAGGGAATTCAGAATAATATCTGAAAACAGTACTGATATTAGTAGAAATGGTGATAATAATGGGAAGTTCTAATTCCACTAAAGGTAGGAAGCTGACGGGTATATCTATCAAAATAGAGTTTATTCTCAGAAAGTTAACCTTATATGTAACGGATAAACGGAAGCCGTTAATAAATAGGCTACTATATAATCCGTTCATCAAATTTTCTGATATTAAAGTTCAACCATTTTGGAGTATAATTTATATAGGTTATATAACCTAAACTCTAATAATGAATCTAGTAGAATAAATAGAAAACATAAAGTTATGAGAGTAAAGTAGAATACTTAACCGTTATTTACCTAATTTACGGTATTTGGAATAAAGAAAGTAATAGCAAAATAGCTATAACTATAATATTCCCCCGTAAGGTATATAAGATAAATATGTTTTATAGCTTAAAAGGCAGTAAAAACTCCAAACATTATACAGGAAAAATAGAGAAAATAAAAGTCTGAAAAACCTGAAACGATAAAAGATATAAAGAAAAAGACTTCAGAAGACGGAAAAGAAAATTCTTAAAAGCCTAAAACCTTATATAGGTAAAAGGGAAAAGATTATTCTTCAGAAAATAGATACTTAGTGTTATTTTCTTTATAAGAGGGCAGAATATTACTTTTAAAATTATTCTCTAAAATCCTTTTAACAATATTATTAAATTTAACTAAGCCTAAAGGCTTTATTAAAAAATTAGCAATATTATTGATTATATTAATATAATAGAGATTTATCTTATTATCTCTAATAAGATCTCTAATATAATAATAACGAATATTAATATACTTAGCTTTTTTATAATATTTAGCAATTTCAGTAAGCTTTTTAGCTAATTAATTATGAATAAAGATAATAGACTTATTAATAGCCCTAAATCCTAAAGACTTATTAATAAAGCTATAGTTATTAAATAAGTAAACAGCTTCTTTAGCAGTATCTACTAAAGCTATATACTTAGTTTTACAAGTAGATAAAGCTACTGTTTTTTACGTAGTTAAACTATAGCTAAAAATATTATAAACATCCAGGCAAAATATATAAGCTGAAGTGGATTTTCTATTATTAATATCTCTTGCTTAATCTGAGTCTGTAAACCTAAATAAATTAAAGATATTAATATTATTACAGTTGTAAATTAACTTATAATTAAGGTTCTTTTTTTAAGTAACCCTATATTCTATTAAGGGTAATAAAATATTCTTTAGAAGGATTTAAAGACAATCTAGAGTAGGTAGTAATAGCTAGAGTAATATTTAGCCTGGTTTTTAAGGTTAAATATAATAAAGCCTCTACTTCTTTTTAATATTCTAATATCTCTTCCTTAGAAGTATTATTCTTATTCTCAAAGAATTTAGATTGATTATCTATAGGTATATTAAAACTATAAAGATTATTTTTATTAAATCTATTAAGAATTTTAATAGTATATTTAAACTGATTTATTTCTATAACCTTATTCTTTCTGTTAATAACTAAGTTATTACTTAAGAAAGTGTTAGATTCTTCTAGATTTTAGATTTTTATATTCTTTTTAAGATTACTATATATATACTCAGAAGTAGTAGAATTATTAGCTTCTAAAAGTACATTATTAATATAATATACTAGAATAGCTAAATATTTAGTTTTATTAAGAGTAATATTAAGTATAAAAACTTCTTTATTATAAGGAGATACTTTAAAACTAATTTTATATAAGACAGATTTAAGATATAAATACTATAATCTAGAGCTCTATTTTAACCTATATAAAGCCTTATTAAGTAAATATATAAAAGGCTGATTCTTATAGTCTTTATTAAAAACTAAACTTTTAGAATCTTAATTATAGATATAGTTAGTAGGTAACTTAATATATATCTTTTTATCTACTTTTACATAAATAAATACAGTAGTAGAATTATACTGAATTAAAATCCAGTTATAATAAATAGATATAATAAGTAAATATCTATAGCTTTCAGGCCTATAGGTAGTACTAAAGGTTTCTAAATAATTAATACTAAAATACTAATTAAAACCTAAAGTAATCTATCTAGCCTTATATATAGAATTACTCGGATTCTAATTATGAGGTTTTATTCTGTAAACCTACTTACCCCCTAATATATTAATATTATTCTTAAGAAAAAAGATGAATTAGGTAGAGGTATAACAGTCCAAACGTCTATAAACTTAATAAACCTAACTTTCTTATTTATAGATTAAATCTAGTTCTTACTATTTTGAGAACTTATAGTATTTAAAAAGGTAGTTAGCTTATTAAGAATATTAACAGATAGAATATAGAAGGCAGTGTAAAGATTACTATATTTACTAATAAATAAACTATTATTATAGTTATCTTAATTATAGTTAGTATAAAGAAGTAAAGATAGAAAATCTTTAACTATAAGGAGTGCACTCTCTTTGTATAAAAACTGTTTATAGTCTTTTTTAACTTCTGGACTTAAAGAAAGAATCTCTATAGATATAGTAGACTTTTTAAAGTTCTTAAAATCTATAATCCTATCGGGATAAGTTATAGATAAAGTATCTAAATTCTTATTAGGAGAAGAATCTAAGTTTATATTACTATTTTCTACTTTATCGGGAGGAAGTAGAGAATTAGTATCTTTAGTAGTATTACTACTAGACTTAATAGTAATAACTAAATTCCAAGAAAAGTTATTAAATCTAAGTTAGTTAGACTTAGTTTATATAGATTAACTAAGCTTAATAATAATAGTATTACTAAAAATAGATATATCTTCTTTCTATTAAGAATTAAACTAGTTTTCAAGAATATTTATCTCTTTAGACTAAATAGTATTTTGAGATTCAAATTTCCAAACTAAATAGATATTATATCTAAAAGTAACTATAGTATCCTTTTTAGCTTTAGAGTCTAGCTTTTTAAAATACTTATTCTTAATCTTATAGTAATAGAGACTACCTTAAATCCTTATATTAGAAATAAAAAGTTTCTTCTTATTCTTTAACTTATATAGAGTTTTGAATCTAATAGAAGAGTATAGTAGTCGATTATAAATATAGATTAAAGTAGTAATAGCTAAACCCTGAAGGTATAAAGGTAAACTAAAGTTATAGAGAAGGGTTCTAACCTTATTAATAGTAGTTCTTATTGCTTTCTTAATTAAACTATTAGGTTTATAAGTGTAAGGTGGTTTTATATTATAGATAATACTATTACTTGGATAGATAACTTTAAATCTATTTTTTAAGGATTTAGAGTTACTATTAGTATTAACTTCTTTGATTCTCTTATTATTATTATTATTATTATTATTATTATTAGTTATATTAATAAACTCTTTAAAAGCTGAAATTACCTTTTCAGAACTTTTAGTTCTTAATAACTTTCCCCAGATAAATTTACTATACTTATTAATAAATAAGATAAAGTATTTATAGTAATTATAGGTTTCTGGAGATATAGGTTATATAAATTAGAGGTAATATAATTAAGATACTTAAACTTCTTAAAGTTATTAGAATCTCTATTAACTTTATTAGTAAACTTACCTTTAAGGTAGACTTTATAAGTAGATAGTTTAATATCTTTACTATACTTATAACTTATATTATTTATAGTATTAGTAAGTAACTTAAGAATATTATTAGTATAACCTATTCAATTATATTAGAGTTTCAAATTATTAATATTATTATCAATAATAGTATTAAGAATTAAATCTTTACTAATAGGAAGTTGAAACTTATAAAGATTATTAACCCTAGGTTCTATAAGTAATAACTTTTTCCTCGTTATATTAAATAATATAGGTTTATTAAAGAAGATAGATAAGATTCATATAGTATTAAGTTTTGATTAACTTAATAAATTAATACCTAATTATAGTATATAATAAATATTCTTTAAAAGATATTTATAATTATTTAAAGTAATTTTTAAATTACTTTTTAAAGTTAAAATAATCTCTTTAGTATTACCCCACTTAATAAGTTTAATAACTTTTATTTTATGAACTAAAAGAGAGTGATCTTCAACTATATAGATAGTAGTATTAGTATTAATAAAGAAAGAAATAATATTAATCCTATTTTTAAAACTAAAACGTCCAGTTTCTCGAATCTTTTCAGAAATTAAAGAACCTAAAGTCTTATTAGTATAAAAGTTTAAAAGAGTTTAGGTAAAAGTTACATTTGTAAACTTAATATCCTCTTTACTCTCTTCCTTATTTTCTTTAATAACATCTTTAATAGTTAAATTAAGTTATATAAGATCTTCAGTTATAAAACTAGAGATCTTTTCAATATTATTATCTATTAAAAGAATATTTATTCCTCCAGAGTTATTCTTCTTATTCTTTTTCTCCTTCTTCTTTTTCTTATTAATAGAAGTAGAGGAAAAAGAGCCTTTATTTGTTAAAGCTTTTATTCAGCTAGAGGCTTTTTCAGAATAAAGATCAAAATAGTTCTCTTTAGTATAGTTGGTTTTTTATAGTAATTATAGAAGATATCCTTCTGTTTCTTCTAAGGTTTTTTAACCTTATTAGAAGAATACTTAGTAACCTTATTCTTAAAATTCTTTTTAGTTATAAAATTAACTAAAGAAGTGTGTGTTTTTCATCTAAATTTATCTAATAAGTTAGGGAATAAAGAATCTAACTTATAAGAATCCTTATTAAATTTAAGACTTTAAGTAATATTAATAATAAAATATTTATAAGTTTTATCTAAACTATTCAGAATCTAGGTAATAACTACTTAATTTAGTAATTTAACCTTATTATCGAAAAGGTTATTAATAAGTTTTTTTATTTTATTAAGATACTTTTCTATAAACTTAAAATTACTAAAAGTAGTATTAAAAAGTTCATTATAAGTAAGAAACCTATGTAAAAGCCTAGTAGGCTTATAGAGTTTTTTAACTAACTGAAGTATTAAATATATTAATATTATTCCTAATAACTCTTAAAAGGCTATTCCTACAGTTTAACTATTTATAACTAAAAGCCTTATTATACTTATTAGAGTTACTTTTGGTAATAAGTTTAGTTACATTTATGAATATATATTTTTAGTAGTAAGTAAAGCCTTTATGCGGATAGACTAAATATTATAGTTCTAAGTATCTTTTAACTTAGGAATAAAGTAGAATTTAAAGTCTTTTATAATCTTTAAAAATAACTTTAATATATAAAGTAGTTATTTAATAAAGAATTAATCTAGATTCTGGTCTAAAATTAAAATACTTATAGTCTAACTGAAGTAATATATTATTAATGAATAAGGTTAAAAGATAAATAGCCTAACGGTTAATTTATTAGATTAATATAAAGACTATAATCTATAGAGGTCTAGAGTTTAAATTTCGTAAGAGAGTACTTTTATTAACAGTCTGGTAGAGTATTTAACCTAGTTTATAATAACTTTAGTAAACTACATACTATTTTAATTTATAAAGATTTTAGTAGATCTATAGTATTTTAGTTTATAAAAGTTCTAGTAAGCCTAAAGAGCTAGTTTATAAGAGGTTTTAGTGAACCTAAAGAGCTAGTTTATAAAACGTTTTAGTAAACCTAGGTATAAAGGATTTTAGCCTCTACTACTTAACTATCTCTTTCCCTAGCTTAGCAGTAAGCCTACTATCTTAATTAGTAAGATTTTCTTATATATTTATCTACTATTAAACTAATTAATTAATATAAAGGTTTAGTTAGTTATTAGCTAAGATTAAAAAAGGAATAGGCTGTAAAGTTTTATAAAGATAGTTAGGAGAGATATTTTAAAGATAAATAGATATAGAAAGGCTTAAGGTTAGTTAGTATAGTTTTTAGTATAATCTGAATAGATATTGGTAAAGATATAGATATTAATATTAATAAAAAAAAAGATTAATATATAATAAAGTAATAAGAATATATAAGCTGAACTTATAACTTATTAAATTAATATAGAAGATTAGTAAATAAATTAAGGAAATTTAACATTTAATAACTCACAGAAGAATAGGGAATTCAGAATAATATCTGAAAATAGGACTAATATTAGTAGAAGTGGTAATAAAGATAGAAAGTTCTAAATCCACTAAAAGTGGAAAGCTTCCAGATATATTTATTAAAATAAAGTTTATTTTCAGAAGGATTAACCTTATATGTAACAGATAAATGGAAGCTGTTAACGTATAGGCTACTATATAATCTATTTATCAAATTTTCTGATATTAAAGTTTAACTAATTAAGAGTATATTTTATATAGATTATATAACGTAAACTCTAATAATCAACTTACTAGAATAAATAGACAATATAGGGTTATGAAAGTAAAGTAGAATACTTAACCCTTATTTACCTATTATAGGGTATTTGGAATAATAAGAGTAATAGTAAAATACTATAACTTTAATAAAAACTATCTAAATGCTGCAAATAGTATTTATCTGTAAAAATATACTTTTTAATTATTATTATTTGGATACCCTAAAGCCTTCCAGTAGTAACATTCTCTATTTACCCTCTTTACCTTCTCCCTTATTTTCTTTATCCTTATATCCTCCTTTTAATACCTTCTGTAACTCTTATAATTTAACCTTTTATTCTTATTATTACTTTACTTATAATAATAAATACTTTAGAAGCTTAGTTATTAGATATTTTAGTTATACTATCTATAAGATTACTGTTACTATTAATTTATTAAATGTTGAAGATCTTCCTTCGTTTAGATTATTATTATAATATTATAATATTAATTATAAGTTACTTATTTCTTCAATATTGAGTTTAATAAGATATTTAATAAAGAAAATAGAAGTTAATATAAATTACTATTAGTATTATTAGTATCTTAAGATATTCAATTACTTACGTAAAAATAGTAAATATTATATATTCTATATTAACTTCTATAATTATATTATAGATTTTAGATACTAATATATTAAATTTCATTCTCTTTAACTTAGTAAATAAAGAGGAAGTAATATTACCTCTAAGTTTAAAGGTATTATTTTTTTTATTAATATTTTTTATTTCTAAGATAATAATAAATTCTAGCTGAAATATTATATTACCTTTATTAATAAAGAACTTATTAGTAAAGATATATAGCCTTATTACTCTAATATTAGTAAAAGTAAATATTAATTCTCTCTTAAGGTTAATTATATACTATATTAGGTGTTTATTAACTTTCTTTATATCCTCTTGTTAGTTTACCTATCAGGGGTAAATAACGCACGCCGCATATAGTCTTATAGTGCGGATGCAAACTGTTCTGGTATTCGTTATTATTATTCCTAAGTTATATAGCTGGAGGCTATATATATAAAAGAGGCTATATAGCCGTATAGCTATATAGCTATACTGGCTATATAGTCTATATAGCTAGATAGGCTAACTATTTACCTAACGTAGCTATAGTATAGTAAGCTATAAGGTAGCCTAATTGCCTATAATAGTTAAACTAAGTGGTTAAACTAACACTAGTAATTTTTCTTTTATACTATAATACTATTATCTAAATATGAAAAAAGTCTAAATAGCTAACTACTAAAAACTATATTTTTCGATATCCTCCTTTTACCGCTAAACCTATTACCTATCTATCCGTCTATATAATTATAGTAGTTATATTAATTACTGGAATCTCTTTTAGTAAATATCGGAGATTAGAGGGATATAGGACTCTATTCGAAACTTAAGGCTATAGGGCTATATAGCCGTAAGGCTATACAGCTATAGAACTATACTATAATACAGCTATAGGGGCCCCATATAGCTATAGAAGCTATACAGCAATACGGCCGTGAGGCCACAAGGCTGTAAGGCTATAAAGCTATAAGGAGGTTATTACCTCAAGAGGTTAGTAATATTATATACCCTCTGGCAGTCTCTAAGATTATTACTTTTGGAAGCTATAGGAGAGAGCTTTTATTATATAGCCCTCTGGTAGCTATAAAGACTGTGGGAGAGGGCTGTTATTATATATAGCCCTCTTGGAACCGTAAGAGCTATAAGAGAGAGCTTTTATTATATAAGCTATATATATGGGGGGTGTCGGGAGGTTTCGAGAGGCTATAAGGGCTCTTAAGTATATTTGCTAAACACACTCCCTTTAGCTATACTGAGGGCCTAATCTTAAGTTTTAGTAGAGCCGTGGGGAGTATTTTAATTTTAACTATAATAAGAGCCTAAACTTAAATCTTAATAATAGTCTCCTTAAGGGGTTTAGTATATAACTTAGAGGCTTCCAGTAGGGTTATAAAATGGGGAGGATTTAAAATATCCAGAGGAAACTAAAGGTACTATAAACTCCAGTATCCAGTTAGTAAGAATCATGAAACTCAAAAAGGTTATTATTATTATATTAAATAAATATGGAATCTTAACTCAACTAAAGTTGAAGTTTTCAAAACTTCCTAATAGTAACCTCCTTAAGGTAGTTAATATATAGTTTAGAAGCTTCCAGCAGAATTATAGAGCGGGGAGAATCTAAGGTATCCAAGCAATAAATAACTATTATAATCTTTACCTTACGTAAACCTTAGGTAAAGTCGCAATTACTTCTTCCAATAATTCACCTTACTAATCTCTAGTATAGTGGTATAACGGTTAGATTAACCACTAATTAGTATTAATTTATCTATTAGAAGTAAATAACGTACGCCGCACGTAATCTCATAGTGCGGATACAAACTATTCTAATATTCGTTATTATTATTCCTAAGTTACATAGCCGGAGGCTATATATATAGAAGAGGCTATATAGCTATATAGCCACGTGGCCATACTAGCCACATAGCCTATACGGCCATACAGGCCAACTATTTACCCAACGTAGCTATAGTATAGTAAGCCACGAGGTGGCCTAGTTACCTATAACGGTTAAACTAAGTGGTTAAACCAACACCTCTATTATTAAATATTAATCTTAAACTATAATAAAGAAATTAAAGTATACTTCCAGTTAATATATAGAGACTATATATATTCCTTATATCTATTATTTAATATATATCAACTTTGTAGCTTAAAATATATAGTTAATAAACTTAATTCTCTTACCTTACCTTTTTTAGATATAAAAAATATTACTATTATTCTTCAGGGTAATTATATCTCCATTCAATATAAGGAATCTCTATTATATAAATATTAACTTTAGTTACACTGTAAATTCCATTTATTAAAGCTTCTTCTCTTCTTTATTATTAAACTTAAGTAAATAGAATCTCAGGATATTATCTATTCATATATTTATAATACTAAAATACAAATTATTAAATCCGGAGATTATAAGGTATAAATTATATAATAAGGTTTCTATTTATAGTTAGTTCTTATAGTAACTAGAATATATTATATACTAATAGATACTCAACTTTATAAAACTATTTAATAGTTAAATTACAATAATAATAATATTCTCTAAATATAAGCTATATAACCTTATAGGTAATCTTACTAATATAGGGTAATTCAATCTTATATCTACTTATATATATACTTAGGTAATATCTTTAAGGTAAATCTCCATAAAGATTACCTTCTTAAATATTATTAGAAATATTAATATTCGACAATAGCTAATCTATTGAATTATTAGTAACTATATAAAATTATTAATTGTCCCCTCAATTATGAAAAGTTTTAATAACTAACTATAACTTCTTATATAATATATTATCTATATCTTTAACCTTATTAATAAAGTGGAGTCTAGAGATTCTTATACTATTGTATTTTTGGATATTAAAGTATTTAAGGTAAGATATATCTTTTACTAGTAGAATCTTCCACTTAATAATATATAATTTCTAAAAGGCTTTTCTGGTACTTCAATAACGTTATATTACTAAAGTTTAATAACTTTAGTAAGTATCTCTATTCTGTTTTAAACAAATATATATTATAAGATTAGCTTTTATAATAAAGATTTTATTTTTATATAGTTACTCTTATTATTTTAGCTTCTTCTTATTTATTGTTACTATTAATATTCTATCTTTTGAATATTTATCCACTAGCTAGTTATTATATAAATTCTAGATTTCTACCTTCTTAATATATAGTTAATTATATAGCTTAACTATCATTTACCCAAAGATACTAAACTTACTATCTATGTCTATAATATATATCTTACTATTAATTAAAATATATTTCAAGAATTCTATCTATTCTTAATATCTATAATAAATATATATCTATAATTATAGTAGTAGTTAGTAAATAGAAGTAATAGAGATGCTATTCTATATATTTAGAATATTAGAAATATATCATTAAATATAGATTTTGTATATCTTTTTATTATATTCTGTATAGCTACCATATATTTTATTATATCTGGAAATAGTGGTAATATTAAATTTAGACGTAAGTATATTCCAGAAACCAGTAAAATTAATATTACGCTATTTAGGCTACTTATATTATTAACTATAATTTATATACTTTATAGTATTCCCTCTTTATTAATTTCTGATACCTTATCTAAAATAATCTCATATACCTTTATAGAGATATATAATAATATTCTATCCTACTAATATTATTAGCAACTTTAACTTATATAATTTTAATCTTATTATCTATACTTCTAGCTTTCTTTTAGAGCTTTCAGCTGTAACGTTATACTCTATATTAGTAATAATTCTATCTGGAGGGTTTTGATATATATTAATTCAATATAATTTCGGTATATATTAGATATTCTCCATAAAGATACCTTTTGTAACTTTTATAGCTATAAATATTATAACAATATTAATAGTATATAATATAAACCTATTACTATTAAGATATATGATATTAATAATAATCTCTATATTAAACTTATAGTTATTCTTAACGTCAAATATAAATTAGTATAGTATTTTACTCTTTATCTAGTATTATTTGTAATGTTTAATTACCTTAATTTTATTAATTATTATAGCTTTATCTCTTCTTTTAAGTATATGATTTAACTTATATATACTAGTGTGGTTAGATTTCTTATACAGTTACTATATCTCTATCTCTATAAGGAAGTTAATAGCCTTACGATAGGGATTCTTTTATATAGAGAATTATAAATACCTATTATATCTTTCTATAGATAGTAATATTTCCCCTTACTTAATTTTATTATTAAGGTTATTAAGGTATATTTGCAGGTAATCTATATTAGGAAGATTTGGTAAAGGTAATATAGCTATAAATATAATATTAAACTTAATATCTCTAACGAATATAGGTATTTTAGTTATACTAAAATTTATAAAGTTTTATTTATCTTGAAATCTAATATTTATCTTTAGAATTATTTTACTGAGAGAGATATTAGGAAGAATTCTCTAGAGGACTTTAAGTTATTATATACCTCCAGTAGAAAGTCTATTTATTTTAATATCTAAAAGAATACTTTTCAAAATAACTTTAAAATACTATAAAGTTAGAAAGATTTCTAATTTATCAGTAGTTATTAAGTAATAAAAGATATAGTTATGAAGAATTTCTGTAAACCTTATAGAGTTAATAATTTTCTGCTTACTATTTACTATAGTGAATCGAATAGCTATAAAGGTATTCTTAGATATCCTATTTATATTATTGTATATCTTCTCTATTATCTTCTCTATAGAGATTATATTATTATAATATATTATAATTCTCTCTACTAATATAAGTTTAATAATAAATACCTTTTTAAACTATAAGGTAGCTAGCTACCTTATTCTTCCCTAAGGTATACTTTATTAACTAGTATTTACTCACTAATTTTAAGTATATTCAGTATTTACCTCATATATTTCCACCTTATACCTTCTTGTGGGGTTATCCTAAGGTAGTATTATTGTCTGGTATATATCATAAATAAGGTATTTATAGGTAGTTAAATTATTAGTTTCACCCTTAGCTATTAAATATATAACCCGCAAGGTATCATGTATAATTTATAATATAAACACCTTTTTATTTTAACTGTTACTTTGAGCTTCTAAATATCTGTGTTATTTATTTATATGACTTATTAACAGGGAGCTTAACCTTACTAATAATATTATAAAATATATTAACTATATTATATATTTAGTATATAGTTATATCTATATGTTTATTCATTTTCTTCTATATATATTATAAATTCAGATAGATACTTTAAAGAGGGTTGGTTTATATTATTATTATTCTAAGTATCTTAATTACATTAATATATCTATAGTTTTTAGTAAAAACCTTAAGGTTTGTATTTTTCCACTTTCTGTAGTAATTAAAGTAGATTATAGGTATTTAAACTTATATCTAATTATTATTTCTATTCAAGTAATTAACAGGTTATCTTAAGTGAGTAAAATAGATATTTGATAGTATAAGTATATTTATCCTACCAGTATATTAGTAAATACTCCTCCTATTATATGTTTATTAATATATAATTAATATATTTAATAATTAATATTTATATCTTATTCTTTAAGATATTATATTTCTCTTTAGTATATTTATTATTTATTATATATATTTTACTAAATGATAATTTAACCTCCTTGTTAGGTTAGTTAAACAGAATATAGTATTTTAATATTAATATCTTCCTTTAAGATAGATATAAAGCCTTGGGTGTTTAGTTAACTCTAGATATTTCTTCTTCTTGTTAATACTACTTATTATTCTCTTAGTCTTTAGTAAGTTAATATTTATATATATATCTAGCTTTATTAGTTGCAGACTTAATACTAATATTATCCTTATTATTATTAATAATAATATTAAATATACCTCTTTGATATAGTGGTTTAACGTCTGGCTGGCTCTTACTATTTTCGTAAGTATAGTAGGTTTGAATTCTGCAACAGGTAACTATGACTAGTAGTTGTAATATACCTTCTGGTTGTGAAACTAAGTGTGGTAACTGCCACTAGCTTGAAGTATTTACTAATAGTAGTTAATAGGTGGTAACTATTAGCGGCAGGTAATAAATATAATTAGCTAATAATAAATATTATATATATTTTATAGTAACTCTTAAAAAGTAACTAGAATAAATAAATTTATATTTTTCCTTATGATATATATTTTTCTATTTATTAGCTATTATATTAATTAACTATATTTGGCGCCTGAGAGTTCCTCTATTTCAATAGTTTCTTAGCTTTAGCTTATCTATAGAGTTTATAAGGTAAAAGCTAACTATTAGGTGTAACTATCTAAATGAAACCCCAAGAGGTATATAATTTAAATAGTTAGAGACCTTTAATATAACTACCATAATAATATTCAATATCAAGTAACTATCTTTACTATTAAGCTTTTAGATATAGGGGGTTATTATTTATTAGAAATAAATCCTTCTACTTTCAGGAGGATATTAATAAAGTTGGAATTCTTTATAATATATTACCTAATAGCTCAATAATTCTTTTGGCTATATCTCATACTTTCTGCTATTTATCTTATTAATATTATTTTATTAAGGATTTCTATTAGCTTCTTTTTTATTACCCTCTTATTTGTGGGAAAGTATATACCTCTTTCTATAAGGTAGTTTTCAAGAGCTTATATTACCACTTTCTTTATATTATTAAAATAGTTTAGAATTTATTCTTTAAAGTTATTAAAACAGAATTTCTATACCTTATTAAAGAAGATACCTTACTTCTTCTATATAAAGATATAATAGTAGATAAAAGATTGTTACGTAGGTTACTATTAATATTACTTTAAGGTTTAATATATTTACCCTATTATTAAAATATAATCTTTTACTATATTTCTATTAATATTTATACTTCTATATATCTAAAAACTGTTAGGGTTATAGCTATTTTGCTATTACTTTTTTTACTCTAAATACTCTGTATTAGGTAAATAAGGGTTAAGTATTCTACTTGACTTTCATAACCTTATATCTTCTATGAAGTCTAGTAAATTAATTATTAGAGTTTAGATTATATAACCTATATAAATTATACTCTAAATTAGTTAAACTTTAGTATCAGAAAACTTAATAAACGGATTATATAGTAGCCTATATATTAATAGCTTCCGTTTTTCTATTATATATAAAGTTAATATTTCTGAAAATAAACTCTATTTTAATAGATATATCTAGAAACTTTCTATTTTCAGTGGAATTAGAACTTTCTATCTTTATTACTACTTCTACTAATATTAATACTACTTTCAGATATTATTCTGAATTCCCTATTCTTCTGTAATTTATTAAGTATTAAATTTCTCTAATCTATTTACTAATCTTCCATATTAGTTTAGTAGGTTATAAGTCTAGTTTATATACTTTTATTACTTTCTTATCTATTAAATTTTATTTCCTATTCACATTAACGTCTATATGTTTACTTATATTTATTTAGATTATACTAAAGATTATATTAATTAACTTTAAGCTTTCCTTTATCTATCTCTCTTCGAGAAACCTCTCTTAACTATCTCTATAAGACTTTACAGCTTATTTTCTTTTCAACTTTAGCTAATAATTAACTGAACCTTTATATCAATTAATTAGTTTAATATTAGATAAATCTATAAGAAGATCTTATTAGTTGGAATAGTAAGTTTACTGCTAAACTAGGGAAAAGGATAATTAAGTAGCGGAGGCTAAGATCTTTTATATTTAGGTTTACTAAAACCTTCTATAAACTAGCTTTTTAGGTTTACTAAAACCTTCTATAAACTAGCTATTTAGGTTTACTATAATCTTTTATAAACTAGCTTTTAAGGTTTACTAAGATCTTTATAAATTAGAATATCTGTTCGTCTACTAAGATTATTATAAACTAGATTATATAGTCTACCAGACTGTTAATAAATAGTAGTTTCTTACGAGATTTATACTCTAGGCCTCTATAGGTTACAGTCTTTATATTAATCTAATAGATTAACCGTTAGGCTATTTGTCTGTTAACCTTATTAATTAATAATATCTTACTGAAGTTAGATTATAAGTATCTTAATTCTAAATTAGAATCTAGATTAATTCTTAATTAAATAACTACTTTATATATTTAAGTTATTTTTAAAGATTATAGAAGACTCTAAATCTTACTTTATCCCTAAGTTAAAAGGAACTTAAAACTATAGTATTTAGTCTACCTATATCAAGGCTTTACTCACTAGTAAAACTATATTTATAGATTTAACTAAATCTATTTCTAAAAGTAACTTTAATAAGTATTATAAGACTTTTAGTTATATATAGTTAAACTGTAAGGATAGTCTTTTAAGAATTATGAAGAATAATACTAATATATATAATACTTTCAGTTATTTAAAAAGCTTTATAAGCTTACTGGCTTTTCAAATAAGTTTCTTACTTATAAAAACCTTTTTAATATTACTTTTAATAATTTTAAGATTATAGAAGACTATTTTAATAAGATAAAAGAAGTTATTAGTAACTTATCCTATAATAAGGTTAAACTACTAAATTAAATAATTATTACCTATATTCCAAATAGTTTAGATAAGAATTATAAGGATTTTATTACTATTATTACTTAAAGTCTTAAATCTAATAAGGATTCTTATAAGTTAGATTCTTTATTCTCTAATTTACTAGATAAATATAGAAGAAAAATATATACTTTTCTAGTTAATTTTATAACTAAGAAAGATACTAAGAATAAGGTTACTAAGTAGTCTTCTAATAAGGTTAAAAAGCTTTAGAAGAAACAGAAGAATATCTTCCGTAATTATTATAAAAAAACTAACTATACTAAAGAAAACTTTTTTGATTTTTATTCTGAAGAAACCTCTAGCTAGATAAAAACCTTAAATAATAAGAATTCTTCTTTCTATACTTCTATTAATAAGAAGAAGAAGAAGGAGAAAGAAAATAAGAATAATAACTCTGAAGGGGTGAGTATTCTTTTAACAGATAATAATATTAAAACAATCTCTGGTTCTATAACTGAAAATCTTACATAACTTATTTTAACTATTAAAGAAGTTATTAAAGAATATAAGGAAGAAAGTAAAGAGGATATTAAGTTTGAAAATGTAACTTTTACCTAATTTCTTTTAAAATCTTATACTAATAAGACTTTAGATTCTTTAATTTCTGAAAAGATTTAAGAAACTAGACGTTTTAGTTTTAATAATAAGATTAATATTATTTCTTTCTTTATTAATACTAATGCTACTATTTATATAGTTAAAGATTACTTTTTTTTAGTTAATAACATAAACGTTATTAAACCTATTAAGTAAGGTAATACTGAAGAGATTATTTTAACTTTGAAAGGTAATTTAAAAATCATTTTAAATAATATTAAATATCTTTTAAAGAATATCTATTGTATACTATAGTTAGGTATTAATTTATTAAGTTAATTAAAACTTAATACTATAGGAATCTTATCTATCTTCTTTAATAAACCTATATTATTTAATATAAAGAGAGATAAGTTATTACTTATAGGAACTAAGGTTAATAGCCTTTATAAGTTTCAACTTCCCATTAGTAAAGATTTAGCTTTAATACTGTTATTAATAATAATATTTATAATTTAAAACTCTAGTATAATTAAATAGATTATATTAGTAATATTCTTAACTTACTTATTAGTATTATAAATAATATAAGTTATAAGTATAGTAAAGGTAATAAACTATCTATTTATAAAACCTACCTTAAGAGTAAGTTTACTAATAAAGTTAACAGAAATTCTGACAATATTAAGAACTTCAAGTATCTTAATTATATTAGTTTCAATTTATATAGACCTATATCTTCAGAAACTTATAATTACTATAAATACTTTATCTTATTTATTAATAAGTATAGTAGATTTATCTGGGGAAAGTTATTAGGAACTAAACGTTCTGAAGAAGTAACTTCAGCTTTTAAAGAGTTTATTAATATAACTAATAATAATAATAATAATAATAATAATAATAA
>MASP02000810.1:26213-43266 GCA_001693025.2 Colletotrichum lindemuthianum | reverse complement strand
GGTACTTAAGCCTACGAACAGTTACATCAGTAACATGTATTGTGTGGGCCCACATCCTTTTGGCTGTATGGTCAATTTGTCAGCATCTGCCTGACCAAGTACACCACTACGTAGTGTACTCCGTAGCGCAAGCAAGTTTGATGACAGCATTGGTTCGATGAGCCGGAGAGGGGATGGACCATGGGTAGAGGGCAGAGAGGGGCTTCAATTTCCCAGGGGGCACCGAGTACACAGTAAAGCGGTTGACGAGAAATCCCACGCGCCAGCCATGCCCAAGTCGCCACCGCCCCCTTTGGACGTCGATGCGTTCATTACGTTTCTGCTTGGTTCTTCCCTCGCGTGCGTCGGCTTCTGTTTGTCGATTGCGCGTGTCCAGCGTCCATCCCTTCCTTCGTCTTCAGGACTATTCCCCGCGTCTACCTCCCATTCCTCACCGTTTACCTACTCCGTACATTGTCAGCTCCTATTTCTGGCATCAATATCCGTACCTACCTCAGGTGCCTTGCCTACCGACGTCGCTAACCACACAAGGTATACTCAGGCAGGTAGGTAAAGTATACCTAGGTAAAGTAGGTAGGCAAGTCAAGGAAGCCCGCCTGTCCAATCCAGGTGTGTCTATTGACTGCCAAGAGCCCAATTTTATCCCTAAGGTGGGTACAGGTAAGGTAGGTAGTTGGAGTTATCTACGGAGAAGAGGCTTGGGCGACCCCCAATGCCACTTCTGCAAGGCACACACGCCGCTAATGCGCCAACGACACCAACCACAGCGCCCTATCACACCCTCCACAGGCCATGCACTAGAACAAGCTTCCCACCTGCCGCCCATCTGCACGAACCCCATCATCCACCACAACGTGGAAATTGTCCACCGTGGAGCGTCAACCCACCACCTACCTCCCCCAAACTCTCAGCTCCAGCTCGCAGCTTTCCGTCAGCACGGCCAAAACGTCTCGTGTCATTCACCTGTCATTTTATCCTGCCTCGTCTGTCCAGCCCAAATCTCACCAGACCCCCGAGCTACTATTACTTAGCTCCTCCTCGCTGTTATTTGCCGGGTATTACCGACATTTGTTCTTGTCGTGGACCCAGCCAAGCTCTGCTGGCAGCCCAATGATCCCGGGCCATATACTTGTAAACATCATCGCCAACGGTACCCATGCCGTTCCACCGTCTCACATCTGTTAACCCAGATCCTCCAGTCGACATTATCTTGCCCAGCATCTTGTTCCCACGCGATTCCTACTTATCCATCAAGATTGTCGAACCCCCCGCCGCGCGCCATGTGTAGTAAAGATGGACAGGGGGCGGCGTCCGGTGGCCATGCTTTCGAGGGGGTCACGGGCTGGTGTGTGAGTGGGCCAATAGGCGTTTATCCTCCCATCATCGAGTCGGGTCACTAACCACAAAGCCTGACAAGGCTTGGACGACGAAATGCAATGACCACTGTGAAGCCTCTCATAAATGTAATACCTACGCGTCCACCACTCCAAAGTCCGTCGAAGCTTCTACTCCTAATCTCGCGTGCTCGTCTAAACTCCGACACTGGTCTGCCGCCCTACCGACACGGCATGCACGTCTACGCTCCTACCTACATAGCATAGCATGGCATGGCATTGAGTACCGCAATTTTTATTTATTTTATTTTTCCAGCTGGCAGTTTGAAGCTGCATGTACCGTAACTGCGACCTAGCGGCTCAGGTCCAAGTGACCCCCAAAAGCCGAGCTGACATTCATACAATCGCGGCATCCTCAGCGAGGGAACTTGGCCTGGAATACTAGATCGGGCTTGGCTTGGCTTGGCTTTGACGCACTTCTTGCCTCGCTCCCGTTTGAGCGTATATAAAAGTATGTTGTATGGTACAGACGGGAGCGCCGCATAACTTCACGGCGCCGAAAATGTCCAAGGACCCGCAAACTCCACGGCTGAAGACGCGTCCGGCCGCCAGCGCGTACCACCCTAGGCCAGGTTCCAAGCTCGAGCTATGTAGCTTATTCGCTGCAGCAACGCCTTCTTACCCTGAGGTTAGAGAAAATGACCGTATCGGTGACTGGTAGCCCGCCCCAAGCTTCGCCCCGATAATGTCGACAAATTTCTCCTTCTCTTGTATACGCCGACGGTACGCTGCACATTGCTCACAGTTCGGGACCCGGCACGCCCCTGACGGCCAGGGTACGTGGTCTGTAACTGGGTATGTGGCGTGCCTTCGTACGACTTGGGTAAGCGTTTCAAGCAGACGCGACTTTTCCAACTTCTGTCAGTCTCTAACGAGAACATGAGCTCCCACAGCAGTTTCATAGGTTCCCTGGGTTGACAGACTGGACGGCCTCCAGAGCCTCCAGGGACTGTGGATTTGATATCCGTGCCCCATGTGGTGCTGGTGCTAGTGCTGGTGCTGGTGCTGGTGCTGCTGGTGCTGCGCCATGCCCGGCCAACCTCTTACAGGAGACCATACAGTCTATGAAGGGACCAATCCCTGAGGCTGGTGAGCCCCGGGCATGTTCTGCATCTGCATAGGTCTTGGGGCCTGGGACATGGCTGGGCTAGCCTGATGGCTCTGCGGCCGCTGACCTTGCAACCCCTGCTGGCCTTGCGGTCGGCCCGGAGCTTGTGCCGCCGGCTCCTTTTTCGGGTCAACGTTCGGAAACAGCCCTTGTAGCTTGGTGTACAGTTCCGAGAGGTATTTCACCCTCTCTTCGCGGTCCGTTACGGGATCGGGGTTATTTTCGGGCGTATCTCCGGGTGGTGTTTGAAGCCGAACCTTCAACGTCATGTTCAGAGGCGGGGCAGTCAGATACGCCGGGGATGGCGGAACTTGAACGGATCCTTTTCTATCGGCCAGCGCTGCCAAGTATGAGAGGTTGGCCTGCAACCGCCGCATACAACTGAAGCCTGTCAGGATAATATCCGGGGAAAAGGAACATCATGGGAATAGCTTACTGGTTGTAGTCCTGTTGGACTGTCGCCTCTTCTGGAGACGCTTTCCGCGTCTGGTCGCCCTGTCCTGCAACACCGGCCTCCTTCTTCAGTTCGTTGAGAGTATGTTGCAGCTGCATCGACTCAAATAATAGCTCTTGGTTGATTTCCAGCAGCAACGAAAACCGTTCATGTTCTCGTGACTCGCTACCCGGGCTTAGCGGCGTGGATACGGTCGAGGCGCCATTGATACTAGCATTATAGCTATGCGAAGGAAACGTCGGCGTTTGGGGTGTCGTGACCGAGGCCACCGAGTGTTGCTGGGGTGCAGACGTTGAGGCAGTATGGCCATGAGATGGCTGCTGCGATGTGGGGAACGGGGGATGCTGATGCTGCTGCTGACCGTGTTGCTGGGGCTGCTGCTGCTGCTGCTGCTGGCTATGTTGTTGATGCGCATGCTGCTGCTGCTGCTGCTGCTGTTGTTGTTGTTGTTGCTGCTGCTGTTGGGCGTGATGCTGCTGCTGCTGATGGTGTTGTTGTTGTTGTTGTTGTTGTTGTTGCTGGCCTGGTTGCTGAAGCTGTTGCGGCGGCTGCCGAGGCTGCTGCTGAGGCGTGCCTTGTTGCGAATGGGGTTGCTGTTGCTGTTGGGCATGTTGATGCTGCTGCTGATGTTGTTGCTGCATCGCATTGCTTGGCGACCCGTGTACTCCTTGCGCCGCGCTCATCGGTCTTTGCGGTGTCGAGCCCAACGACATGCCACCTTGGTTGCCCTGACCCTGACCCTGACCCTGACTCTGTTGCGCCTGCTGCTGCATGCGCTGTTGTTGCATCATCATCTGCTGCTGCTGCTGCTGCTGCTGAGACATGCCCGCGTTCATCGGGAAGCCTGGCATTCCACCAAAGTTGGGATGTTGACCGCCCGGCGTGGGCATGTTACCGCCGTAGGAATTGCCCTGGTAGGGGTTTTGGAAGGTCACTGGTAACGACATTGCGGTTAGCAAACGCGTGTCTCCGTGATAACGTGTCAGAGACATGAGGGCTCGGTGTGTGCGGAGGGGTGTCTGTTGCTCGGTAGTTGTGACGATGGTAGTGACTACCACACGCGGCGACACGGTCAATCTGGTCCCGCCACGACAGCCGCCACGACCGCCATGGGGAAACACATGCGGTCACGGGCAGGGTCGGTCAGGGCTACGCAGATACGAGGCGGTGGTAGACAGGTCGGGAGCACAGAGGCAGAGGCAGAGAGAGAAGACAAGGACGGGGAAAGAGCTTACTCTGGCCATTCGCGGCCATGTGCGGCATGCCGGCGTTCTGCATCATGCCTGCAGGACCAGCACCCGACATCATGGCGGGATTAGGAGCGCCGACGAAGCCGGGCTGACCGGCGGGCATGCCAGCGAACTGGTTAGGGTTGTACATCATCTGCTGGCCGGGCTGAGTTGGTACAGAGCCGGGCTGCATGTGAGGATTCTGGTTTGGGGGTGGGGCGTTGTTGTTGAAGGTCGGAGGGACATTGGGAAAGCCGTAGCCGGTACCGTACATGGCTGCGACGGTATGTGATGGGATGGGCGCGGAGCTATTATTATTATTATGGTTTTGGGGGGAGGGGAGGGGCTTGACGTGACGTGACGGGCCCGGGGAGAAGGTCGAACGGGGGTGGTCAAAGGGAACCTAGTCGATAGATCGTCTCAATAGACTCAAACTCCGAGTCTCTGGCAAGTCACACACGGGCTGACTGTCGGGCTTGCTAGGTGGTTGATCGAAGGGATTGGCTGGCTGGGCTGAACTTGGAATGGACTGGGCGGACGGGTCGAGGAGCGAAAGAATGATGGCGCGGTGGCCACGGCGGGCGACGTTTCGAGTAGTCGACGGCAGCAAGGAAGAAAACCGTGCGTGGAGCAGCAAGGAGACGTGGTGGTACCGTTGCTGCTGCGTACTTGTGGACTACTGGCCTGTCCGGGCCGCTTGCTGGCCAGGCTGGGCTGGGCGGGACGTCTGGCTGGATCTGGTTTGCTGATGCTGATGCTTGACGTGCGTGATGAGCGGCCGGGTGGGGAGCAGGGATACGACAGTCGACCAGCTGGGCCCAAGCTATCTCTCAGATGGACAAGCCGACAAGACAGCGTCTTGGCTCTGTGAGCAGGTGAATTCGAAGGGCGACGAAAGCAAGTGTTTCGTATTAAGGCACACCCTGCATGGGACACGGTGTGTGCTTGGTTCAACGGTACAGCGCGTCTGGGATACTGCTGGCCTAGCCGTCTACCTCGTGTCTCGCGCGAAAGCTTTGTTACTCCAGGCGTTGGTCGAGGTACCTCGGAGTAGACGAAGATGGTGCAGACTTTTGTCTCTGCTTATCTTCAAGGACGCAGGACGTACGGGGGTGTGGGATGGCAAAGCAGGGGAGCAGATGGCCGAGATGGGTAGGGTGAGTCAAGATGTGGAGGGTTGATAGATGAAGATGGCGTGGTATGGTTGGTGGTTGGTGGGTGAGGATGGGGATGGGACGCCAGGCGAAAGGTTCTCGCAGTGATCGGTAAACGAGGCGTATTAGGAAGCAGCCAACGAATATGGACGAAGAGAAGGCCGGGGAAAGTGGTTCAACGCGTCGTGACTAGGCAGCGACGCAAGAAGGTAGTGAGACAGCGTTGAATCGGTAACTGGATGACCCTGACCGAGTTGGAGCGAGTTCTGAATCAAGTCCAGAGGTGGGCTTGAAGAGCCCGGATTGACGTAGTGACAGTACAACGCCCCACGAGGAGGTCAAGGGTGAGCCTCTACACGTGTGTTCGTAATCTAGGACCTGATTCCAGGAGGCATGGAAGCGCCGAATAGCCGCGTGAAGAAGCGTGGCGGCGGTTGGTGTTGCGATACCGCTATAATAGCCTGTGGCGCGAGTGCGAGTGAGGCGGGAAGACGACAACCGCCCAAGACGGAGACTGGGCGGGACGAAGCGCGTGGAGCGGCAACGAGCGGAGACAATAACACAAAGACTTCTCTGCGACCGTACTCCGTAATTACTCTGTGGACGGATAGGATAGGAGAGGAGAGGAAAGAGGCGTACGGTGAGTCGGTCTGGCTCGGGGTGGCAGGCGCGGTGTGGGTGTGTGTGTCCGGTGTAGCCGCGGTAGGTGCTGTACGGTGTGCGGGTATTATGCGGACGAAGAGACCGACGTTCCAAGCGTGTAGGAAACAAACCCACAGGAGGTGTTTGACCGCAAGTGTGCGGTTGTGTGCGTGCGTCCCTGGGTAGGCGTGGGTGCGGACGCGAGAACAAGAATGTGTGTCAATCGGAATCAGGCATTCGTGGCGTGGGGAAGAGGCAGAAACGAGTTTTTTTTTTTCCCCTCGCTCTGGTCTGTTCTTCGCGATTTTTGGATGCGCCAGAGTGGGGGACATTTCCTTGGGCGGCTGGGGAAGGGGCACCGCCGCACCAGTCTGAGGGGAGTACCCGTGCCCGCCCCCACTTTAATTGGAACTTGAAGACTCGTCACCCACTAAAGTGGGTGCTGAACACCCATATGTCCATAACACCCATATGTCCAGAAAATCCCTCATTTTCAACGTCACTATCTGTCAGAAATAACGCGTTCGAGCGGCAGAGTTTGCACCGTTCGAGCCTCAGGCACTCGTGGTATCTCCATGGGCCTCGCCCCACTTAACCCAGTCAAAATGGAGCCTCGCGCGGTGCGCGTGGCCACATTTAGTGACATATAATACATATCAGATTTTGCCTCCTAATTACGTGTAACAATTAAGAGTCTCACGATACTGAAGAGCCACCAGGCTAAAAAGCATATATTACAACGATTTTACATATCTTAAACGCTAAGATATCTACTGAAAACACCTCTATTTTAATACTTAAGGGAGCTGACTAGTAGATTATTTAGTATAACTCCTTTAAGGTGGAGGCTAAAGCTTATAACCTATAAGACTACCTTAACTTTAAATTAGACGCTTGAAAGAGCCTCTTTTTAGTAGCCCCTCGAGAGCTCCTTATATATAACTTTCCTAAGGTAAAGAAAGGTAAGATACTTACTATAACGCCCGAAACTAACACTCTAGAGACCTTAACTACTTCTGGTACTATTAAAGGGTCTACCCCTATAAAGCTAATCTACTCTAAGGAGGTTTAATTTCCACTTGAGGTTACAGACTATATTTACACTTAGGATATTATTAAATTTATAGAGAAGAGCCTGAAAGCCTATATAACTTTCTATAACCTCTATAGTATGAGGGTTTAAGAGTATAAATATAAGTATTCAAACTAAACTTATATATTATTGTGAATCCTTAAGTATATTAGTAATATACTTAAATACCAGTACTGTAACTTAGAGGAGGATCTTACTATATAGTTAATAAATCTCTATAACTACTTCAGTATTATAGATAACCTCTATCTCTAGCAAGCAGCTACTATATACTATAACACACTCTAGTCCCCCAAAATCAAGCACCTTACTATAAGGATATTAACTAAAATATAGTTTCAGAAGTAGCAAGATATTATATATAAAGCTTAAATAATTAGCTATACTTTCTCTATTATAGGGGTGCTTTAGGTTAATAATCTTATATTCTTACTAGCTTACTTACTGATTAAATTATATACTTAAGGCTATATACCTATAATCTATAGTTAACTAAATATAATACTATTAAATAAAGTTATCTTAGTTATTATAGAGGCTATTTAGTAGCTTTCTGAAGCTCTCTATTGAAGTAAAATCGGCTATAGAGCGTTTAATATTACCTTAGAGACTATAGATAGTAGCTTAAACTCTTAAGGTAGTAAGAAACACTTTAATAGCTTAGATAGACTTCTATACCCTCTTAAGTGTAGTAAAAACTATCTGCTCTCACGCTATTATTATATATACCTATCACTTACGTATAAGAGTTAGGTATTTAACGTTATAACTAAAGAGAGAATTAAATAATAAATAGTTTTAAATCTAGACCTTTTAAAGAGGGTCTAAGGTTTCAGATAATAGTAACTATATAGTTAGAATTCCAGCTAAAGTAACTATAATACTGTGTAGTAAGCTTACTATATAGAGGGGCCTCAGTAATACCCTCTCTAAGACTTATTTATTCTTAATTTAGATATTTCTATTTATATTTTTTGAGATATTAAGTATTTTATAACTCTCTAAGGAGCTTCCTCTAGAGATTATATTTAGTGTAGTATTAAGTTAGTATCTATTGAGAGCTATAGAGATACTAAGATTAATATTATAACCTTAAAAAGTAAGGAGGCTAAACTATATCTCTATAATGTTACTCTCTATACCTCTCTAGCTATAAACTTTATTTCCTTTCAGTAGTTATAAAAGTGAGATTACTAGTGGAATACTAAACTAAATTATCCCTCTTAACTATAGAGGAGTAACTATTTAGAGATTATAGCTATTAATATTTAATATAGCTAATAAATCCTTAAATACTATATACCTTACGAGAGGTTAAATATTTTAGTAGTATGGTCAGTATAGTATAAACTCTCTCCTAGATATTATTACTATTAGAGATATACTATAGAGACTATTTAAAAACTCCTAAGAAGTGATAAACAGCTTTAGTACTAGCAGCTAGAATACTCTAAGAGAGAGCCTCTAAATTACCTTATCTTAGCTACTTACAGTATTTATATTACTAATGGTCGTTCGAAACATAATAGTTACTAGCCTACTTAGGGGGTATATAAAGTTTACAGCATTAGTAAGGTAAAATAGATTATTTACTGTATAGAGTGTGAGAGTACCTTATATACTACCCCTAGAGAATATATTATATTCAACTTTCACCTATATCACTAAAGTTATAGTAGCTATACCTCCTCTTTAATATTTACAGACAGAACTACTAACTACTTATAGGATTTTTATCTTATAGACTATACTGAAGCTATTATAATTATAGCTTTTAATAACTTTATCTTACTCCTTAAGTGTTAGTATAATGTTGACGTTAAGGTCTTTAAGTGTAATAACGAGGTTTCTAGGTATGAGAGGCTGAAAGCTGCCCTAACTGCTTAAGGTATTCACTTCAAGCTATCCATACTATATACGCAAGGCTAAAATAGGGATATAGAGCAGATTAAAGCTATTATTAAAGCTCGCGTGAGGGCTATAAGGTAAGGAAGTAAACTATCCCACAATCTCTAGCCTGAGACCTTATAAGCAGCAGTATTTCTTCATAACTATATACTAATAAGCCTTTTAGGCTAGCGAATACTATACTAGAGGTTTCATAAGGTTACTTAAAAAGATAATACTGTGAGGCCAGACTTAGCCTACCTTCATATATACAGCTATAAGTATTTTATTCTTACTATAGACGCTAAACTTAAGCGTAACTACCTTACTTACCTTAAGGGGTAAGCTTTTATTAGCTTTTTAGTTAGCTATATTTTTACTAACTAGTTTTAAGTGTGGAACCCTTTACAAAATAAGGTTATTATAACTTATAATATCTCTTTTAATGAGATAATATTTTTTAATGGAAATTTAGCTTCTCTATAGGATAATTTTAAGAGGTCTAACCTTAATAAGATCCCTTATTAGTTATAAAAGTAATTAGCTGCAGTAAAGCTGCGCGAAGCTAGCTTAAGTACTCACTTAAGCTTAAGTGAAGAGCCTGATAAAGTAATCTATACTGAAGATACGGAGGGTAGCTATAAGAGCTTAAGGTTTTATATCCACACTATAGCTAACCTTAAGCCCTCTGTAGCTCTATATAAAACTGCGAAGTTTATATTATTAACCTCTCTAGAGTTACCTGCTATATTCTTTTATAATCTTATTTATATAGATAAGACTGTAGGAGGGTGAGGAGATTAAGCGCCTCTAGAGAGGGTTGAGTGTAAGGGATAGATAAAATATTACGCCTAAGTAGCTGGGAGATCTTTATTTAAAGTTACTTTTTTAGCTAGTATCCTTTAGTTATTTTAAGATACTTCTAGATACTTCTGCCTATAGCTACAGGATTATATAAGTTATTAGCTAGAGGGGGTTCCTAAAGTTTAAACCTTAAGAGGATTCTAAAAGGTTATTATAAATCTAAAAAATAAACTTTAGCTAGGAGGCGAATTAAATAGTAGAGAATACTTAAAGTATAGGGAAGTAGAGATTCTTACTCTAGAAGTCTTATAATAGAGGTTATTACTATTATCTATATCTCACTCAGTAGTACTTACTTATCTATATACTGAAGCTATAATAGTAACTAAAAAAGCTTATCTTAAGAATTATATTAAATTACACTTCTGGAGCGAAATTAGTAAGGCTCTCATAAGGAGCTTAAAAGTTCTAAGTTACCACTAAGTTTATACCTATAAGCTTAATAAATATAGACGCCTCATTAAAATCAAAACTTAACTTATTATTTATAGAGACTAATAACCATAAGATAACTATGAGACTTATATAACTATTCTAGTAGGTATATCTTTTCAAACCCTTATAGTAATTACTAACCACTTTAATCTTAAGCTACTCTAGTATAATATAGTTAATACTTTTATTTAAGTAATACTTAATAAAGTGGTCTATATAGAGATATTATTTAGTTATTAAAAACTTAAAAAAATCTACTATCTGAATAAAGTATTTTATAGCTTTTAAAAGTCCCCTCTCTTCTAGCAGTATTATCTAGAAGTAGGCTTTAAACACTTTAGTTTTAAGCTTACTGTGGGAGAATCCTATTACTAACTTAAGAAGTATACTATCTTCTTCTTCTATATTAACAACTATATACTCTCCTTCCCCTCAGAAGATATATCTAAAGTACTTATACTGTTAGTAGACCTCCAAAAGAAATATTATCTTGAGGGAGGCAAAAACCTATAGTAATTCCTTAGTATTAAAGTTATTTAAGATTAAATAACTTAGTAGCTATAGCTCTCTTAAGTAGTCTATATTAAAAAGCTCCTTAAGTATCTTACGAAGTAAATATAGTATGCTAAGTATTTTAATACTCCTTTTAGATCTAAAGAGTTTCTTTTATAGTATAATTAAGCTTCCTATATAGAGATTAAATACTACCAGTAAGATATTAGTTTTATTAACTATACTGTAGTTATAATAAAACTAGATATTACCTATATAGCTAGCTGATTATCTTATTTTAACTAGAACCTTAAAGATAACCACTAAATTAAAGCTGAGTGAATAATATAATACTTTAATAAAACTAAAGATCTCAATCTTAAGTTTAACTATAAGGCTGGAGATCTATAGGATAACCTTATTATTACTATAGATACTAGCTTTAGGGATAATAGTGAAGATTAAAAAAGCTTTCAGGTCTATATTATATACCTCTTTAGTAGGCTTACAGTATAGTAAGCTAATAAATAAGATATTATTATTATTTTAATAACTAAAGCTAAGCTGTTAGTGCTGTTACAGGCTGTATAAGAAACTATTTTCACTACCTACCTTATTATTATACTATAAGTAGACCTTATAACTAATATTTTTAGTAGAGATAAGGTATGTAAGCTTTATTCAGTAGTCTAAATCCAGTGTGATAACTAGTAAATAATATATCTTATAACTGCTGAAATAGTATAACTATATATAAAGCTATAGTATATTAATATTTATAACTACTAGCTACAGTAAGAAACTTAGTAAGGATACTTTAAAGTTAAGTATATACCCTTAGGAGACTTTATAGCTAATAGTCTTATAAAACCTCTCTAAAGCTGCCAATTTAGCGTTTTTATTACTTAGATTAATATAATAAACTAGTTAAACTACCTGAAAATATAGCGAAAGGAGGAACTTTAAGAGAAGCTATTTATATTAGTATTTAAAGACCTTAATAAGGCTCTTAATTACTAGTTAGAACTTATAGATTCTAACTCTAACTATAATATAGTTAAAAAAGAGCTTAAAGGCGCCCGAGACGCCTAAGGCGCCAGAAGATACTTTTTACCTAGATAATAAGGAATATCTAAATAGTTTGTAAATAGTATTACTCTTTCTGCCACAGGGGTGGAAGTTTAATAAGGGCGACGGAGCTGTAAAAGGAGTCTCTCACGAGATATAAATAGAGTGTTTAAACTAGTATTATTCGAAAGGGCCAGCCTATAGGTGTAGCCCTTAAGGCTGGAGGGGTGTATTAGAAATAATATATTTAAGCGGTAGAGTTTACACTATTTAAACCTTAGGCACTCATAGTGTCTCCACGGGCCTCGCCCCACTTAACTTAGTTAAAATAGAGCCTCACATAGTACACATAGCTACGTTTAGTAATATATAATATATATCAGATTTTACCCCCTAATTATATATAATATTATCACTATATTTAATTAAGCTACTATAATAACTAAATTTAACTAAAATAAAGAGGAGTATATTCAGGAAGCTATTCTATTAATTTATAAAAACCTAAACTTAAAGTTTACTATAATTACTAAGAAAAATTAAATACTATATAAAAAGCTATATTATAGACTTTTAGAGATAACCTCTCATAAAGACTACTTAGTATATAATAAAAAACTTTCTTAGGATCAGGAGAAAGCTTTTTATTACTATATTAATTAAATAGATTATCTGAATCTTACCTTACAGTGAGAGCTTCTTATAGATACTACTAACTACCTCTTAGCTAAATCCTATAAGAGTTATAAGATACTTCTTCTAACTATTAATTTTATATAGACTAGTTATTTTATTAAGAGATATAGATATTTCTATACTAAAGAGAAGACTCTTAATATAGAGTGAAAGAAGTTTAAAAATATTAAAATTATTAATAGATAGTTTCTAATATTATAAAAAACTATTTAGATATATAATATACTATTTTCTAATATCTAGAATATAGATAGAATAGGTTTTTAAATAGACTTTAGGAAAGATAAAATAGTTATTATTAAATATAAAAGAACTTATTACTTTACTATCCTAATTAACAGAGAGTTAGTAATTATAATTAAAATTATATTTATAGTAGGAGATTATATACTAATCTTCTTAATTCTCAGTAGATTTATTTATATAAGTAGATAGTATAATATTAAGGATCTAGAGGTAGATATAATAATTAAAATATTACTAACTAGTTATTTAAATAACTAGATATATCTTAACTAGATTAAGTATTTTAATCTATATTTAAAAAACTAGATTTAGAGTTAGAAGAGACTCCTTCTGATTAATAGATATAACTTTTATTATATTATTAAGTTTCTATAGTATTATAAGGATTATAAAATCCTTCCTTTTAGTTTTCCTCCTTATTTAACTTATTTCTTCTAACTACTAGATATAGTAGTATTTTAACCTTTTAAATACTATTATAGTAAGGTTATTAATATTATAGTTAGAGAAAGCTATATTAGTATTACTAAATTAGAGTTCCTTAGTTTTATCTAGTCTATTTATAAGTAGGTTTTTAAATATTCTATTATTATATCTATTTTCAGGAAGATTAGAATTAACCTATTTAACCTATAAGTAATATTAGAGAAAATTATAACTTAAGATAATATTCCTCCTATAATATTAATATTACCTAATATAATATTATTATCTTTATCCTCTTTTAGTATTCTTATAATTATTAGGAAACTTAGAAGAGTAGTAGATAAGCTTTCTAAAATATTAGAGATTATTAATAACTAGATTAAAAAGCTAACTAGAGAGGTCTTACTATTTAATTATAATCTAGATTAATTTATTAGAAGTATCCTAACCTAGGGATCTAAATTAATCCAGATTAAGAGGAATTTCTTAAGGATAAATCTAACTAAAAAAGTCTATAAAGCTTATTATTAAGTAAGAAATATATAACTATAAACTAGAGAGGTTATTTAAGTTAAAAATAGAAGGAAAATAGTATAATAAAAGTAAAAAGATAAGTATATTAAAATTATAAGAGTAATCTAATCTCTAGATTAGAAATTCTACTATACTACTAAAAAGGGAGCTTTTAAAGCTACAAAAAAAGCTTAGAAGATAAGGATTAATAGGAGATTATAGCTATTCTATTTAATTAATAGTCAGGGTTATAATTGCTTACTGAAGAGGGAGTAAGGGTGGGAATAGCTTTAATTAATCATTTTTGGACATATGGGTGTTATAGACATATGGGTGTTCAGCACCCACTTTAGTGGGTGATGAGTCTTCGAGTTCCAATTAAAGTGGGGGCGGGCACGGGTACTTGTACATAGGTCCGACGCTACCTTAGGTTTGCCAGGGCCACAACCTGGAAGTACCTGTATACCTGTGGTCTCTCGTTTTGCGGCGAGGTACTTAGCTGGACCTACCTTACTGTGTTATTACAAAGCACTCAACGTGAAGCTTGTTGTACTACACAATGACTTGTGTACTTTATACCACGACACCGGAACGTGCTTGTGTGCATCGACCGAAGCAAGGCTTTGCCTGCAGAGCCCAGGATCTGAAATCAGCAACGACTACGAATTGTGTTCTGTCGTGTGCCGAATGTCTTTTCCCATCTCGGACTCGGATAGATAGTATCATTGGACGGATAACTACATAGTAAGATACATTTGGGAAGCTACCTGTCTACTGTCTACCGAAGATACGCATGGTACCTTACCTTACTTTGTGTGCGTGAGATGTTTCCAAGCTGTCAACTGTCAGTTCGCTAGCTCCTCGAGGGCCTGTGTGATTACCACCCAATTTATCGTTGCTGATACTCCATACAGATCACGTCTATCCTTAGATACCTATGCCCGAGGTTGGCCGACTCCCCCTGCGTCGTGTCTTCTTCGCAAGGAACACGCACCTCACTTCAGCTGTGCCCTTCAGAGTCTTGTTGTCAATGGGTGGGTGTCTAGGTAATTTCCAATTCACCCACCCCAACAAGTATATCACGCTCACTTCAACCATCGCATGCGTCTCGCAGAGTCACGTCCTCCTAAGACGCGTACGTCGTGCCGTACGTCGAATTACCATGGACAACGTCAACAAAGTGCTGTGCCACGATTTCCTCTGTTGCAGAACTCACACATCAGCTCGCAGCCCCATCACTGAACAATCGACGGTGCTTACCTGTGCGCTCCGAGGGGTGCAGTTCATCGTACCACAAAAAGCTCGACCTGGGCTCTGGGGAATCCACGCAGTTCCGCGTAACGGGGTCGCAGACGTGATAGACCCCCGTCACGTTGGCTGGAGATGAGAGGTACTTCTCCGGCTCAGCGTGTATGTCTCGCAGCAGGCTGTGGACGTCGAAAAGGGTGAAGCTCGCGCCGGGCCACCGCTTCTTGACAACCAGGTGGAACGGCGCACCATAGTCGAACATGGTGTTGACATTGGTAGTGTACTCGAGCATCTTCTGCTCGTACTGGGTCGTTTTATAGGCCGTCTTGTCGGGCCAGAACTGGCTGTCCCCGAAACCTCCTCCCTCAGTAGCCGCATACAGAGGTGACTGCTCCAACGGGGCCAGGTTCAGGAGAACAAAGTGCCGTCCGCCCGTCTCGTAGATGTTGTCAAAGACCTCCCAGATGCAGTCCACATACGTCGAAATGGTTGTTCCCGGGGCCTGGGAGTCGGTCAGAAACGCTCCGTATCCCAGGTCGTTGGTGCCGATCCACAGGGCGTAGATCGTGTTGTCCGCTTGTCTGTTCGGATAGAGCGTCTCGAAAAGGCCGGGATCTCGTAGTCCAGGACAGAGGGAAATGGCTGGTTGATGGCGGCGAAGTCTCTCGAGATGATTTTGTTCGAGCAGGTCGCGCCGCTCACGGCGTAGTTGTAGTAACTGGCGCCCGTAGAGTTGGCCACAAATCGTCCCCAAGCGTATCCGCCGCTCGCCGTCGAGTTGCTGGGTGGCAGCAGAGTGCCTGCTGGTGGGGCCGAGCCGTTGTTGTTGATGAAGTAGCCGAGCCGACCCTCGTCCGTGTAGCTGTCTCCAAACGTAACCAGGTTCTCGAGCTTCTTCAGTCCGCACTGAGAGGCCGCGGCCATCGAGGCCAGTGTCACGAGTGAGAGCAACATGATTTTCGACAACCAAGAATAGCAACACTACCCGCGAAGCCGCAGTTGTAGCGATTGACCGAGAGCAAGCAGAACGAGTTGACAATCGCTTAATTGCCAAGCCTGCGCATGGGATCGTTCGCCTTATGTACCGCCTTCGAGAACTCTCTCGACTGCGAAATGACGCACTACTGTCCCTTCGTCCGGGGGACGATAGCCAGGTTCCCAGATCGATGGGCCCTTGGACAAAGATGGAGGACAGCCGGAGATGCCGTCTTCCAAGTCCGTACCAATCAAGAAGTGCAAGCGCGGACCCGTATCCCTCACTGGGTGCGAGAGCGTCGTTCCGTGCTCCCCAGATTTGACTAGGATCGTTAGGGTGAGTGAGGGGTAAATGCAGACGGAATGCGGGCAGCCCCTTCAGTGTTCACCGACAAGCACTTGCTTCACGACGTCGAGCAAGCTGCAAGTGAGCAGCAAGTGTTCAAGAAGGGCTTCATTAGGCAACTGAATATGGCAGCCTGTGACACTCGTCAGTCATGTCGAGGAGGGTACAGCAAGAAGCGTAGTCAAGCAGTATGCGCCTTGTTGCGATTTTCAAGAATATGATATGAAGCTTGTATGGACGGCTGGGTATCATCGAACGGTGACGTGCTGGCCAAATCAGCCTGAATTCGAGCCACATGATCCGGGGCTCTGGCCGGGGCGGGGTTACATCCTTTAGGTTATCGAATAGGCCGAAAACCGAAATGGTCTTTTGCTGCGTCGTTGGCGCGCCAGAGACACTCTTCATGTTCTCTCAACAAAAGAGGTTGGAATGAGGGGTCATGGATAGGAGGCCGATATTCATAGAGGATGTTGAAACAGACATAGGATGTCGGTCCAATCGACGAGGCTTGGTTTGCCAATCTCAGGAAGGTAGGTAGGTAGTTTATTAAGCGGAGCGCCGTCTATCAGAATCAATCCACAGGCGTGTAGCTTCTTTACAGGAAACGATTCCAGCTTCCGGCCCTCTGATTGGCTGCTGTCGACTTGGCTATGATTGGCCAGTTTTTGCCAAGACCAACCCCTACTGGTCGACGGTTAAATATCGCTTATATATCGGTTATATACTAGCTTGACTCCAGTGCGAGCGCTGGAGGAGGGAAAGCGGAGCCCGGTATTTAACCGG
>MASP02000810.1:0-26112 GCA_001693025.2 Colletotrichum lindemuthianum | reverse complement strand
TTTCCTGTAAAGAAGCTACACGCCTGTGGATTGATTCTGATAGACGGCGCTCCGCTTAATTAGGGCAGGCGACAGGTAGTAACAGTAGCTGGTAGTACGGAGTACTCCATGATCAGAAGGCCAAATCGAATGAGCTGGTTTGATAATTTCCTTTGCAATGATGAACATTATATAAGGCTCCTTGGTCATTTGATTTGACCCTTATGGACCATGAGGTCCAGTACCTTACTCGGCTTCGGCTCATACTCGGCCTCGGCTTGGCTGACTCCGAGAGCCGCCAGTGGTGGGGACACGGGATAGGTGGGCTTCCACCAAATTCGCGGTGGGGCAGTGATATCGAATTAGGAATTCTGATTGGCCGATGTTTCTCTAGTAGGCCCACGAGAAATCGCAGCTGCCGTGCCGATAGTCGGGGGTTCCAGATCTGGATCGAAATTGCCATTGACTCAGCCAGGGTGTTCACGATTTCAAGGTGTCAGTGGAATTGGTTATAAGGCACTGCCGTACCATCTTGACCGGAGTTGCACATATCGCAAGTATCAAGCCATTACATCAAAATGTCTCCCTTTAACCTGGAAACGTGCGCGCGCCCAAATATTTTGGGACTGGAGCCTTATCGGTGCGCAAGAGAGTAAGTCGCTCTTTACGAAACTCATACTTCACTTGCGTGAGTCTCTGGACAAGCCCGACTGACGCCCAAACAGCGACTACAAAGACGACGGAACTAACGTTCTCCTCGACGCAAATGAGAACGCCTACGGCCCGTCGCTTGATTCGAACTTCCAGGCGGGCAGCTCGGGCATTGACTTTCTCGGTCTGAACCGCTACCCTGATCCTCACCAGCCGGAGCTGAAGCAGCTGCTCTGCAACCTGCGCAACACTCACACTCACACAACGAAGGACCTCGGAACCGAGAACGTCTTTGTCGGTGTCGGAAGTGACGAAGCCATTGACGCCCTTCTGAGATGCTTCTGCGCTCCCGGGAAGGACCGTATCCTGACCTGCCCGCCGACCTATGGCATGTACTCCGTCTCCGCCCAGATTAACGACGTGAGCATCGTCAAGGTACCACTAAAGCCCGCCCCCGAATTCGCCGTGGACACGGATGCCATCGTCGATACCCTGAGCAACGAGGAGAACATCAAGCTGGTCTACCTGTGCACGCCGGGCAATCCTACCGGGTCCATGCTGTCCAAGGAGGATGTCAGGAGAGTGCTCGAGCACCCGACGTGGAACGGCGTCGTCGTTCTCGACGAGGCGTACATCGACTTTGCCCCCGAGGGCTCTTCGTTGGCGGAGTGGGTTCTCGAGTGCCCCAACCTCGTCGTCATGCAAACGCTGTCCAAGGCCTTTGGCATGGCGGGCATCCGTCTTGGCGCGGCCTTTACGTCGCCGCCCATCGCCCGTCTGCTGAACGCCATGAAGGCGCCGTACAACATCTCGAGCCCGACGAGCGCCCTCGCGTGCTACGCCGTGGGAGACAAGGGTCTGGCGGTCATGAGGGAGAACCGGGCCAAGATCCTGACGCAGCGCGACCGCATCATTGCGGAGCTGCCCAAGATCCCGGGCGTCGGCAGGCTCAGAGGCGGCACCGAGAGCAACTTTCTGCTCTACGAGATGCTCAACACCGAGGGCAAGCCGGACAACGTCACCGCGCTGGCGGTGTACGAGCGGCTGGCTGAGAACAAGGGCGTCGTCGTCCGGTTCCGCGGAAAGGAGCATGGCTGTCTGGGGTGCCTGCGCATCACCGTCGGCACAGAAGACGAGGTCACCCGCTTCCTCTCGTCCATCGAGAAGATGCTGGCCGAGGTCCGGGGCGACGGAAGGCAGGAGGACGAGGAGAAGAAGGAGCAGGCAGCGAATGCCGTGGTCGCCTGAATTACGGTTTGTGACGATGATGCATATAGACGATAGACTTCAAAAGCATGATTTGCCAAGACCTGTACGGATACAGACCAGCACATGGGGTTCTAGCCGACGTTTTCTCACGAGGCGTGGCGGTATGTCTCCTCTCGTTTGGGGGCAGGAACAATGGCCGAGACATTTGCGACGAATCTAGGCCAAGTTGGCTTTGCAAGTCTAGGAAGTACGGCTCCCGATTCGGACGCATCCAAGACATCCAATGTTTGTAAAATCACAGTCCCGTTTGGCGATACCATACGATTTCCCAGGCCCGCTCATACTGCCTCCCACTATGCAGTGCCTCGTTCAGCGAGCAAGGTACAGAAAGAAGTTTGCAATTTGCAGATCGGCATGGGATGAACCGGCAGGTAGGCTTCTTCGGGCCGTCACACGCGGCTGGGTTCGTCTCATTCCATTGTCCGGGTCGCGAAGACCTCCATTCAGGCGAAACATGCTAGGAAGCGCCATCGGCAGCCACCCTAGCTACCAGTCCACGTTGATGGTGAGACCGGCAAGAGGCACGAAGGCCCCCTTTCACCATTAGATACCCCTATTACCTAGACCAGCTGGATCGAGGCGTGGATAATTAGGTCGAGTCGACGTTGTATGGCCAGCTCAGTTGCCAATTACGGGACGGCTTAAATTGGTGCGTCGTTGTTTCATGTGTCGAGTCAAAGGTAACGGTAACCCGAGTAAGCGGCTCTCGAGTAGATCACCTCCAAACAAGCATCCAATCAGCGGGCCGGCAGGGTTCATTGACAGCCTGGACAGCCTGGACAGGCTGGCCGGCAGAGTCGATTCTCCATGCAGGTGCTGGTCAAGACCAATTGTTTCCCCTGATAAGTTCATGTGTGTGCAAACGCGGTGCAAATCATCGACGCCTGCCGATATTCTTGAAGCACCCAACAGTACTGCCGCAATCTCTCACTTGCTTATTAAGAACATTCGGCACTTAGAATGTAGACATGCATGCTTAGGAAAAGCAGGTCCAAAAAGGCACAGGCATCGTTCCTTGGTGAACCTGCGACTAGGTAGGTAATCAATGCAGGTGTTGCTGGCTATGGGGCCGGGCACCTCCAACGTCCTGTTTCCCCCAAGAGTCTTCCTGGTCTTGATTGCCCAAAGATGTGTGTCCCTTGCCTCAACTTGTTGGGCATACGTCCGACAGCTTGCAAGGTAGAGGCCAGATACCGCCACCCCCATCTGCAAGAACCGCCGAGTTTTCAGACGAAGAAGGCAAGGGCTTCTCGATGCATCAAAGACGCCGGACAGGAAGAAGAGGGGGGGTGAAAGTGGGCAGCCATGAGCCAGGGATGCCCTGCCTACCTAGTTCGTGGTGCTGCTGTCCGGAACACCAACGCGGGGAGAAAGCTGGGTGCAAGTGCGTCCCCATAAACCCTCCGAGCTCCTGGTCTGGACACCCGTCCTGTCACCAAAACCTTAAGACGGCCCGGATGTCATTGTTGACGTGTTTACCTACTAAGTATCTAGTCGCTGCCCCTGCGACTGTTGTGTTCCGCTGTTTCCGAATCTTCGTTGCTGAAGCTGTCCTTCTCTCTCTTACTTGCCAGTTCAGAGCGCGTCAACTGTCTCGTGGCCTGTGCAACAACTCCACCGATGCTTCCTATTCTCTCTGCTATTTCCTTTGACCTCACACTTTGAGCTACCTCGGAAAGAGGTCCTGTCCCTGCTCCTCCCTCATTTAAGAGCTGATAGCTCCCGCCTTCGTTCTTGGAAAGTGCCGCCCTCATTCTCTTTCCAAGAGCTGGTGTCTACCCTCTCCAGGCCCAGTGGTATATTTACTTCCAACCATTGAAACATTCCCTCTCTTTCAACCATCTACATCTCCCGTCCAGCATCGATTCGACGCTTGGCTTGCTTCAATTTCCTCACTTGGCTTCCATCTATAAACGGCCTTTTGCCCATTGCTTCGTTCACTTTGTTGCCTTCGGGTCGCTCACTGTCATCGCATCATCCGAGGCCAAGACGTCCGTTAGCTCCGCAAGAGCCTTTGCCTCCTTACGACGTCAACCACTCGTCCGTCGTTAGTCCTTCGACATCCCGTTGCGAGCATGGTCTTCTTGAAGACTATCGTCGTCGCTTCCACGGCGGCCACCGCCCTGGCTGCTGTCTTCACCAAGCCCAACTCGCTTGATGTGAATGACGCCGGTCAGTTCTGTTTCCGCCCCCTGACCTTTCACCACTGACCATTTCTGCCAGACTCTATCAAGAAGGTTTCCGGCACTCTTGCCTACGCTGCCATGTCCCACTACAATGGCAACATCTCGAGTGACCCCAAGGTTAGTTCATCTCGGTCTGCTCTACCACTGTTGAGATACAATTGACTGACCTTTCATAGATGGTCGGCGACCTGCAAGACCCCTATTACTGGTGGCAGGCCGGTGCCCTCTGGGGAGCCATGGTGGACTACTCCCAGTACACTGATGACCAGACCTACAACGACGTGCTCGTCCAGGCCCTCACAGCCAAGGTCAACACGGGTCCCAACTTTGACTTCATGCCTCCAGAGCATGCCCAAGAAGAAGGCAACGACGACCTCGGCTTCTGGGGCTTTGCTGTCCTGGCCGCTCACGAGCGCAACCTCACCCAGTCCAATCCATCCGCACCCTCGTGGCTTCAGATGGGCATCAACATCTTCAACTCTCTGGAGTCACGCTGGAACGCGACCCATTGCGGCGGTGGCCTGCTGTGGCAGATCTACGAGAGCAACCCCAACGGTCTCAACTACAAGAACTCGGTCAGCAATGGCGGCTTCTTCCAGCTAGCTGCCAGACTGGCTCGTGCCACCGGCGAGCAGAAGTACCTTGACTGGGCCAACAAGGTCTGGGACTGGTCAGTCACTGTTAGATTCATCGACGACAACCTAAAGGTCTTCGACGGCGCCGACTCCCGCGACAACTGTGCCAAGGTAAACCCTCTGTCCTTCACCTACTCAACCGGCATATACCTCTACGGCGCCGCTGTCATGGCCAACCACACTAGCGAGTCTGTGTGGCAAAACCGCACCGCCAAGATGCTGGAGACTTCCAAGCACTTCTTCTCGCCCTTCGACAACAGCACCGACGTCATGTACGAGCCCGCTTGCGAGACGGTCGGCACATGCAACAACGACATGAAGACATTCAAGGGTGTCCTCGCCCGCTTCCTCGTCAAGACTGCCCGGGACGTGCCTGAGCTCAAGTCTGAGGTGCAGAAGCTCATCGCCAGGTCCGCCGAGGCCGCTGCCCAAGCCTGCGATGCCGACGGCTTCAGCCCCAAGTGTGGCCAGAAGTGGTACACCGGCGGCAACGACGCGTCGGCTGGCTTTGGCCAGGACTTGAGTGCCCTCGAGACAGTCATTGGTCTGCAGGGTCTCGATTAGGAGGACGCACTAAAGGCTCTCGACGACATGAATCTCGACGATGAGGATTTGCTGGAGCGCATTGTGCAGGCCATTCTGGAACTGTTTGAAGAGGTATCCCATGCCAAGATCGAGTTCAAGTCTGACATTTCCCTGGGGTGGGATTTTACAGACGATGAGCACACCAGCACAGCATCGGTTGCAGGCAGTGGCCTTTGTACCTGGCAGTTGGCGGTGGTCGCTGGTGTCTTGCCGATGGCCTTTTGGAGCTTGATCTGAATGATGCTTTGGAGGCGTTCCTCACGGGTGTAATGTTTGGGACCTGGCGCCCGGCGTACGGCTTTTTCGGGACTGGAAGCATGCAGATTAGGAGTATTGATAATGGATAGCATTACTGGAATTGAGTACAGAATAATTACGTGGGCTCTCCTCTCACCTCTTGTGACGGTGTATTGTCCACGCATGTGTCGAAAATGACTATCAAGAGATTGAAGCTTGGCCACTCCTCTCAAAAAAGAGTCGTTATCGCATTCGGCATGAGAAGATGGATTTGCGCGCAGTCCGTTAGCCATGCACGAGGACCATGTCATTCTCCCGGCGTTCCACCAGAAGGGACGACGTGTGGGGGGCACGACAGTATTGCCAGACCAGGTTTCCCTATCAGATTCGCAGGCAGCCGGAGTTGCTCGAGGACGGCGACGGGAAGCACGGCGCATGAGGGCGCTTGAGGGCGCACGATCTGTCAATGTCGATGACATGGCCCGGAAATGACGTGTCAAATTCGGAGTGACGGGTCGGGTTCAGGGACATTAAGCTAGGAAGCAGAGACACGTCGAGGACGGAAATCAAGGGTGTTTTGTGACGAGTAGGACGAGCAGATGAGGAGCATCAAATGACCACCCGCAGATTTTGGACTAGTGACTTTTGGAATCTTTTTAATTCTTTCTTTCTTGGAATTTGTCGTTTGACATGCTCGGATGGATAGAGAGGGTGCCCATCGCAAAGTCAAGACCGAGAGATATCAACATCCAAGCGCCGGTATAATGTGTGGGTATAATACCAACTGGAGCGAGCATATTTGTGAATCCAACGAGGATGCGGTGGACGTGGGTGCCCTCCGCCCAGGCATTTACTCCTGTGTGCCTTTTTCAGAGCATCTCAGCCGAAAGGCGCTGGACGATGGGGAGCGGGAGAATGACACGAATAAGAAGCAGCCTCCCGTTGTGAACCCTTTGCATGCTACGACGCAGCCCAGTTTCCCCTTCTTCTCTCGGTGCCCTTTGCTCAATCCTGTCCCTACCCAAGAGATGGAATAGAGTAGTCGAACGTCGTCTCTTATCGTAGTATGGTTGCAATAACAATCGGATAGGTTGCGTCGGTGATGTGCGTTGTGAAAGGGGTCGTAGTTGGCTGTACTGTGAAGGTGCGTCTGGGTGCATGTCGATGCCCCATAGTCTGATGATGTAGTATTAAGCTATTAAGCCAGCAACGAGGGCGGTGGCGAGTGACGCGACCAAAGCCCAGCGCATTTCGAGGCGCGACGCGGCGCTGGGGTTCGTCTCGGCGGGCAGGCCGGAGGAGATGGTGCCGGTGTAGAGAAAGTCGTCGGAGTTGGAGCCGTCGGTGGGGGCGGGTATGGGCAGGGCCTCGGTGTTGTGCGGCTTGTCGGCGAGGGTCAAGATGCCCCATTGGACCTCAGAGCCCGTCAGGGAGGAGGTCCACGAGACTTCGGTCGGTCCAGTGTACAGGCCGTTGGAGTAGCCGCTCTTGAGACTCGAGTAGCCGGAACAGGTCGCGGCCGTGGTGCCGCCCAATGTGCAGCCGAGGTCGGCGATGCTGCGGCAGGGAATTAGCTCGTGTCGCGCCGTGATGTTATCCAGGGCTCTTACAGTGTTGACGTTTTGGTGCCATGGAACTGAAGCGTCTGCTCGCCCTCGACGAAGACAAAGGGGAACTCGAGGGCGAGGTCGCAATTTGGCGGCGTCTGCGGGGCGCAGAATATGGTGTACGTCGTCTCCTTGTCATTCTACGGCAAGACAAAAGTCAGATGACACGACAGACACGGTGTGGAAGATGGAAGAAGCTCGTACACTTGCGATTACGCTCCCCCGCACCAGCGACCAGCTCTTGGCATCGTAGTGCGGTAGGTAGATTGGGACGGTAAGGATGTCGGCGGCGGCGGCGAGGTCCGGGCAGGAGACAAGACACAGCGACAGCAGGGCGAGGATAGGCTGTGGGAACTTCATGGTAACGAAGTTCGCGGCGAGACTTCAAGGCTTAGGGCTGAGGCGTGGGCCACGGCGGAGGATGGAGGAGCGCAGCGACGGGAATGGGGGCTGCAGCGGAAGCTTGACGTCAAATGGAAGCTTGCTGCCGGGGCGGCACATGGGAAGCCGAAGCGACTGACAGTTAGGTCCCGCGCGCACCAGCTCTGGCGACTGGCGAACAAAGCTGGCCGGCAGGAAACAAGATCGATGATGGCCGAGGAGCACGACGGAAGCGTGTGGAGGGAGTTGAAGCACCTAAGCTATGCTCGAGGTAGAAGTAGTCGCCCCGTCAGTGTCGGCGTCGGCGTCGGCGGAGGGTGTTGCAGGCGGAGGTCGTCAGCGGAGGTCGTCAGCGGAGGTCGTGGACGACGTGGGTGCCGAATGTCCTTATCACTACTCGGGCGACATGGGTGTCGGTGGTACGGGGGGATGTAAGGTATTTGAAGGGCGTGCGGACGAAGCGCGAATGCGATGATGTCCAAGACCGAGTTTGAAGGAGGAAGAAAAAAAGACGCTCCTTTAGCCAATGCGCCGTCCTTGCCGGCCAAGGCTGGGCAAGAGAAGAAGTGAGGTGAGTACGGGTAATTGGCAGTCTCTTGGGCAGGATGGAAAGCCAAGAAAACGAAGACGCCCTTGCACAAAGTCGGTGGGCAATGGCAATCGCATTGGCATTGGCATTGGCGTTGGCATTGGCCTACGTGACGTTCGCATTTGGGTTGAAGCCTTTGTTTTTACTGCTCACTCAGCGGCAGACGAGCGCCCGGATGAATGCTGACACGGGATATCCATACAGAAACCCATTTCGGAGCAACGAGTGTACCTACCTGCCACAGGGTAAGATAGACAGGCAGTAAGGTACCGGTACGTAGGCAGTGTGTCCGTACCGAGTAGAGGAACGCCGATGGCTGGGTAATTAGTACCTTACTACGTAGTGCTGGGCTGGCGAGCTGAGGGAAACGAAACGACGAGAGGTGGAAGGGGGAAAGGAGCCAAGAAATGCCAAGACCGCGATTTTCGAGCAAAAAAATATCATGGACTGGGTGTGCTGGGTGCTGGTGTACTTGTACTCCCGGACGCCCCAGCTGGAGCTTTGGACACTAGAGCCGACCAATCACAGCGCCGCTTCCCCTTGGTTCGGGCTGGGTTACCTCCCCTACGCAGTAATGCAGCTCGCTACGCTCCTTATCCATGAGCTGATAAGTGCTCGAGTTTGTACAAGGGGGAGTGACAATCCAGGGGACCCCATCCGTCTCATTCCTCTTCAGCGTCTTCAGCGCATCCCTTAATACGGAGTTGCATGCTTTCTTTTTACAGCGGCTTCCCTGCCCTGACTACCTCACTTGTACGCAGTACCTAGCTTAGGTAAGGTACTGTGTGAAGGTAAGGCACCTTCATAGGTAGGTAGGTAGGTGCGTAGTACTCCGTACCTACACCGCAATTATGTAGTTACAGGCACCTGCTCGCCTCGTGCACTTGCCTCCTTCCATTCCATGTCTATTCTGCTCACTGCCCCCAAGCATGAAGCCTGGTCGAAGCTCGTCATCGGGCGAACACCACCATCACAAAATAAGCTTAAGTAATCTGCACCTTAACTGTGTCAAGTACGGAGGACTTCCAGGGCATCTTCTTTTTAGCTCTGACGACCTTCCCCTTCCGTCATATCCTGCAGAATAAAGTCGGGGACTTCCCGTCCGCAAATTACCCACTTTCCGCTGCGCTCTTCCGCTCAACTTGCACCTGACTTGAAGCGCGATATCCAACGAGACATCTGCAGAGTATTACCGGTTACCTTATCCGTCTGGCCCGAATCATAGATACACGATGGGCAAGACACTTTTGCACCTGCAGTGACGGCAGAATTAGATTCCCACATCTGGGTCACAGACGCAACCCGCCAAGGGACACGTCCCAGTCGTTGCTTCTCAACTTTACCACCACCATCCTCTCCCTGCCATGGCTAGCCAAGCCAAGCATCTCTTTCCAAGCAATTGGCATCACTTTCCCCGCGTAAATCACTGCGCCTTCCCAGATCACCCTCCTTCCGTTTGATCCTTCCGCTCTCCGCCCGGGACATTGAGCCCCTTCCCGCAACCATCGGCCGAGGACTGGGCTGACAGCACCGACCGGCTCGCTGCGTGGCCAAGTCTGCGCCAGAGCCGCGAGGCGAAAAACGCTGCCATAGCCCACGTCTATTCCATTCAATCCCGTCTACTTCTTGCTAAACTTGCACATCACTCTAGAATCTTGCGCTGTGCGTAAGAGAAAGCCGCCAGTGTTGCGTAACCTAGTCCAAGGATTGCATATAGACTCTGCGTCTTTACGACACTTTTAGTTGCCTGGTCATTGGTCCAGACAGGGCCAATAGTATCTGTCGACTGCATGACATTACGGTAACACTGTATTTTGTCAAGATGCAATCGTGGATGGGCATTGCCATATCTACACACCGCCAGCACTCGTCCCGTGGCATCTTGAATACGATTGTTGCATCTGACAAGCATAGGGTTAAGTCTCTTGAGCGCGTGCGGGTCCTGCCAGCCATGTGCAGCTTGGCTTTCCTGGAAGTCATATGAGGCACAGCAGAGCAGGAAGGCGGTCGTGATGGCCTGCTTTACCACGATGGCAACCTTCTGGTTCTGGTTTCAATCATCGTCAAGGCAGTTACTGCCAGTGCCAACAAGCCTCGTCGGAGGTAGCCACGGCCAGGCGGACACACAGTCAAGGTCCACCTGCCTACACCAGCTCCCACCCTCAGTAGTTCCTATCGTCAACACGACAGAGACAGGGAAGTCGTATTCCTCGTCCTTGTCCTCACTCTTACAGCCACCCTCCGCGTTGCTGCTGCCGTTGGACCACCCAGCTTGAGCCATGCTCGCGTATAAATAGCCATTCCCAGTCATCATGGACACGCCTAACGTCCAACGTATACCATCAACTTCCAGACAACAACGAGCAGACCATCATACAGCATCAACTTCCAAGTGAGAACGAATAGACAATCATACAGCATCTACTTCCAGACCAGTAAAAAAATGGAACCCGGGCTCATCGCTTTCCTCACCGTTTCCTCATCTGTTGTCGGCCTCATTTTTGGCTATGGCATCTTCCGCTTGGCGACTAAAAGGGGTTGGTTGCCTTTGCATCGCCAACCGACATCAGGCACTACCGCTCCATCAGCTTCAACAGCAAATACCCAATAAACTAGTGAATATCACCATGCCACCACCTGCCTACCAGCTAACGGCCGTAACACCTGCCGGCCAGCAAAGTTACGGTACCATGTTCGGCCAGCAAAATATCAGTTTACCTCCCAGTCTGCAAATTATCACAAACCCGCCCGGCCAGCAAAATTCGAGCAACACGTCCGGCCAGCAAAGCTCTAGCAATCCGCCTAGCCAGCCAATTCCCTCCTAATCATCCTGCACGTTTGAGGAAATCGAATATGAGGGCGCGGCATTCGACGTCGTTCGGTTAGGTTGGGAGGCAGCGAAATGCGAATAGGCTTTTCAGCGTTTGGGGAGGCGTGGGCTTGGGAACGAGTTGATACCAGGCTCAGTTTTTCTTGAGCGATCAGAAATCAATTGCAAGCATTGTGACTAGATGCATTTGCTGCGACGAAGTGATGCTGTAAGAATGACTAGAGCCCCCTCGACTACGTGCCTGCTAGGCCGACCAGGGATGGTAGAACTTTGCCGATGCCATGCGAAAACACCAGACCAATGCCAGACTGAAAATAACTAAATGCACTCGAACAAGCAAACACACATGCGGAAGTGCATGCCCCCTTTAGTGAGGTCTCTCTTCGCGGCCGTCCTGCCAGCTGGTGCAGTTGATGCAACGTTGCGCCTTGTTGCTAATACGCTTACGGCAGTATCTGCACTTGACGGTGTGCTTGATGATGGGCTCGCTGGAGAAGAACTGGTAAACGTGCGCCAGGCCGTAGAGGGAAACGCCGATGCAGAGAAAGGACACGAGTTGGTTCAGAAAGGAACTGTGGCCGCATCGCATCAGTTACTTTGAACGACTCCAACCGGTGCGGGAAGCAGGTGGGTGGGTAGCTAGGTAAGTGTGCAATCTGTACCGATATGGCGAGATCAACGAGAAGGAAAGCGACGTCGTGGTCTACGGAGTAGAGAGGAAATAGACGGATGGCAACAGTGGGGGGGGGGACGACGACTTACCCGTAAGCCAGGACGACGGCGCCGTCATCCTTGGCGCGCTCGAGGGTCGTGTACTTGCTCTCGTGGGTGTAGTTGGGACCGCCCTTGAGCACGGCGAACTTCTCCTCAATGTTGCGGTTGATGGGGAAGATGATGGAGATGGGAGGCAGGAGGATGTTTTGGACAAAGTTGTTGACCAGCGTCGTGAAGGCGGCGGCCAGGCTTCGCTTCAGGTCAGCTCGGTTGCGGGCCGTTTCTTTGAACGAGCCAAAACCTTTTCCTCCCCCTCCACCCCACTGGTGGGAAAAAAAAGACGTCGAGGCGTTCAGTGTAGGCGAGGGCAGGCGGCACTCACATCAGTCCAAAGGCGATTTCGAGAATGTTGCCCTGCAGGGCAAAGTCGACGAAGCCATCCCAGAAGCGGCGGGCCTTTTTCTGGCCGCGATGGAGGAGGGAGGATTCCTCGTCGTCGTCTTCGTCGGGGTTGAGGCGTCGCGTGTTGGGGCCGGAGGAGATGCGGTCTGCGAAGGGTAGAGACGGCATCTTGGTGTTTGCGACCCAGAACCCCCTATCTGTGGCAAAGTGTCTTGTGAACGGCGCAGCTCAGTTAATAGGAGGTAATACAGTAGGTTGGCGATGCTGCAGTTACTGCGGTGGTGCTGCAGTTATTGCCCGTGGCTTGGGCTGCCATGGATGGACGTCGACATGAGGTTGGGATTGGGTTCGGTGGTCGGCGGTAAGAGGTCAGGTGTAGAGGGAGGTTGCCTGTTCGGGGAGGAATGACGTACCCCACTTTCCGGGAGGACACCCCGGTGCCGACTCGGGGCGGTCGACTTGGGAATAGTGCCATTGACGTCAGGCAGCACCTGTCTCACTTCCAATCCAGGTTTTCTTTCTACACTAAGAACAAGCATTATTTCCCGGGACGGCGTTCGAGCCCGGACAGATAATGCAGTGATGACGATTGTGATATCGGCGTTTCAATGAATCAACAATGGCAAAGAAGAACAATTTGAAGGCTTCACCTGACAATGAGACATGATGTAAGCATCAACCAGTGTACCACTGGTCAGCTACAGGCCAGTCAGTTGGATGCTGTGGGATAGTCAGTGACGGTTGTAGATCAATCTATCAACAGAGACGTGGTTCTCTCTGTCTTTCGCGTTCTTAGGTGCAAAACATGATTCGTTGAAATCGCTCATCGCATATATGGTATCTCTAGCAAAAGGAAAAGAAAAGCAGAGGGATCGTGGTGTCGGCCAGGCCTCATAAACCAGTCATCAGGCCAGTCCTGGCAAGTACGTCGTAAATGGGCCGTGCCCTGTAACACTCTCAATCTAATGAAACGAAGTCGCCATGGTGAGCGTTGGGTCAAACGCACTCAGAAGCTGCCCTTGTGGTGACGCTTCTCAGTGTAACCCCTCCTGCGCGACCGCCTGTCGAGGCAGAACTGCGTAACCCAGTATACGGCGGCAGCGGCCATGACGGCAAACGCGACCCACGAGATGATCATGAACTTTTGACCGACATCTGCTGAAATGCGAACGTCGTCGCCGAGTTCGTTGATCTGCTTCGCGCCCTCCTTGGCACCGATTGTCGTGACCAGGCTTCCCGCGAACAGGACGAGGGCAGCGAGGAAGGCAAAGATGAAGTTGGTCACCGTCATGCGCTTCTTAAAGCCTAGGAAGAATGCAGCGAGCGATCCGAGGATGGCGAGACCCGAAAAGGCGATGCCGAGAACGTAGAGGACGAAAATGGCGAGCAGGGCCTTGTTGACCTTGTCCAGGGCGTCCTCGAGGGAGTCGGGCCACTCGAGGTCGGCAAGGCTTACTTGCATAGGTCCGATGGAGAGCTCTTGGTCGAGCATCTTGGTGAGGTTCACGTTGGCTGGGGTGGGTTAGCAAGGTATACCGAGGGCTCATGAAGGATGCGTCACTCACGGCCAGGTCTCGGCTGCGTGCACTTGGTGACGTTAAACCAGGGGTTGGAAGCCGTCACGTTGGGGGCGAATTCGCCCTGGCACACGTCCATCAAATGCAGCGAGTACCATTCGGAGATGCCCAGCTCGTTGGCGAGACGGTCCGCAATGTCGCTCGTGATGTCGTTGATGAGGTCTTGCACCTCATCCGTGATGCCTCCAAGCAATCCCTCGACGGTGGTAATAGCATCATCGTTGTCAGATGGGTCGGCACCTAGCTCGAAGACGTTCTGGCCCAGGGTCGACATGTTTAGACGTATAACATCATAGTCCTCCATGAACCCCTCTTTGTGGCCGGCGAAGAGGGCGAGAAAAGAGAGGACGAATGCCACTATGGACAGCACTAGTGGTACTATCGTGCTGAAATGCATGTTGCCGGCGGGGTGTTGTATTTTGCTACTGTGTAACGGGTTGCAGCCGTGGGTTAAGGAGGTCCTTCAAGAGAACGAGGCTTCAGATAGGTAATCAATCGGTAACAGGTACTGTCGGGTATTTGGAGTTCGTCGAGGTTTGGGCAACCAAGAAAAATAAAACAGAAAAATTGCGGCAGCTAAGGGTTCGGGCCTTTAAGGGAGTTGAAAGGCTGGCCGGGGTGAATCACCACCATCCAAGTCTGGAATCTGGACCCTGAAAGCCAATGATGCAAGCCAAAGACCCTGAGTGGACGTGAAAGACTGCTGTGCCGTGATGATGGATACGATGAGCAGGAACGGCCCCGTCTGTCCTATCAACGTCGCCCCACGAGAGGTCTATGACCAGGGAGGAGACATTCAGGCAGGAGAGCATGCTGGGCGCGACTAGGCTCAGCTTAGGCGACTGGCTCTCGGATTGGACAGGGCAGAACAACGCAGCAAGTTGCGTCGGGCCTGACGTGGCCAAGCTGTTTAGTCAAGCAACGAGGGTGTTGTCACGACATTGTTGTGGCTCAGGTTGGGCTGGTGGGTTGACGATCTCCAAGCTTGCGTCATAGTGTCTTCCAGTGCCCAGTCGTCGGCCGGGGGTGGAGCACGGACAAGGCAGCGGGTAGACCCACACGATTCGGTCTGGGTCACTCCACTGCCGCCGTGCTCATCGGATGACGCCCCGGACAATAAACCTGTTTGGATGAAGACAGGGATGTGGCGTCAAGTGTCTGGCGGTGGGAAGGTACCAGCCACTCGAGACCCTGAAAGGTCCTGCTTCTGAGGTCGTCTAATCGTAGCGCCTGGGGATCGTCCAAGTCCATCGATTATTCTTATCTTGATTTCCACTTTCTATACTCCGTACTGGACAATGGACAAAAAGAGGCTGTCGACCTTGTTCATCCTTGCCAAACCGACTCAGAGTCAAAATCCAAAAATAGCGACAGATCCACGAGTCCGGCAGATGGCAATAACCTCAATTGCAATCTTTTCTTTCGGTTCTTGAAGATGTGCGGATACGGTACGGATATACTTGTTCGTACTCTCGCAGTAACACGCAGTTCTCGCAACCACTGGCTCAATCTCGTATCAGACAAGCCACGCTTACTGCGTACTACGTACATCCCATGCCAGCGATCCCTTCCTTCCATTTGATTGCTCCGCTTACCGACCTTCCGAATCCGACGGCGTTCCAAGGGGTAAGATTTCTCTAGTTCGACCAATTTAAAGCGTACAGTCCCCCCCAACATGCCTCGCACGAAAACTCCATCTCTGTCTCACCCCATCTTGCTCCTCGCACCATGGCCGTCATGAGCAACTCATCAGCATCTGTCTGCTCCGCTTCCGCCGACGATTCTTTCGGCCCAATCGTTCAAAACTGCCGCAATGGCTTCGATTTCACCCTTACTTTTGAGCAAAGCCTCTTCACCATCCTCCCAGCCTCTCTTCTCCTCCTCATCGCCCCCTTCCGCCTTCAACGCCTGTGGAAAGGTCCCCTCAAAGTGACTGGAAATGCTCTCCGCCTCTCGAAGCAGCTCGCCATCGCCATCCTCGCCATCCTGCAGCTCGCCCTCGTCGGCATCTGGACCTCCCAGAACGCCGCAGGCCGCCTACGCACCGTCTCCATCGCCGCCTCGTCCGTGTCTTTCGTCGCTAGTCTGGTAGTTGGTGGTCTTTCGTACATAGAACACTCGAAGAGCCTTCGGCCTTCGTCCGTTTTGAATACATACACTCTCGCATCGCTGGTGCTGGACGGAGCCATCCTCCGCACCATGTGGCTGTCGCACTTAAGCGTCGCCCTCTGCGCCGTCTTTACCGCCTCGTTCGCGGTGAAGGCGGTGCTCGTGATTCTCGAAGCCCAGGCAAAGACGCCGTGTTCGGCAGGTGGTCGAGTGTACAGCCCCGAGCAGACGAGCGGCATCTACAGCCGCGGTCTGTTCTGGTGGCTCACACCGCTGCTCGTGACCGGGTTCCGTCGCCTCTTGAAGCCCTTGGACTTGTTCGCCCTGGACGAGTCCATGTCAGCCGCGTTGCTGAACAAGAGGTTCTGGGCATGCTGGAACAAGCCCACGTCAGAATCGTCGTCGTCGCATCGTCTGTCGGACGTTTCGTCCCGTCAGAACAGCTATCGACTCGTGTGGGCTTGCGTTAGGACGCTCAAATGGCAGCTCCTCGCGGTGGTGCCGGCCAGAGTCTGTCTGCTCGCCTTCACCATTTGCCAGCCGCTTGTGTTGAATCGGTTCCTGGAGTTCTTGCAGGACCCTTCCGAATCGGTCAACCACGGCTACGGGCTCATCGGCGCCTATGGTCTCGTCTACCTTGGCATGGCCGTCTCGTCGAGCTTCTACTGGCACAAGCAGTTCCAGTCGGTAGCGATGCTGAGAGGGTTTCTCGTTGCTTCCATTTACTCCAAGACGATGGAGGTCAGCGTGTCGTCCGGCGACGAATCTGCGGCAGTGACTCTCATGTCAACCGATGTAAGTCCAGGTCCAGCGCGTCATGCATCGAGTCACTTACACAGCACAGGTCGAGGCCATCATCCGTGCATGCCGCGAAGTTCACGAGTTCTGGGCCAACGCGATCCAGGTGGCCGTTGCTACGTGGATTCTCAGCACTCACATTGGCTACGCTGCAGCAGCTCCCATTGTCGTCTCGGTGGTCACTTTGGCTGCAACCATCGCAACCGCACCAGCCGCCCAGAAGTACCAGGTGTCCTGGGTAGAGGGAGTTCAGAAACGCATCGGTATGTCGTATTCGACTCCAAGCATTCTAATCGTGGTCTAACTGCTATCAGGAATCACCTCAGCCATGCTGGGTCACGTCAAAAGCATCAAAATGTCCGGTCTGACACAGAAACTCTCACAGACAATCAGCGACCTTCGACAGTCGGAAATGAAAGCAGCGGTCCCGTTTCGCGTTTTCAATGCCATCACATCGGCCATTGCCCAGGTTCCCCTCATGATTGCCCCGGTGGTCGCCTTTGCCATGTATACGACCATCGCCTCCAAGACGGGCGAGTCGCTCAATGCGACGAAGCTGTTCGCCGCGTTGTCGCTCATCATCCTGCTGACCAACCCCCTGTTCTTCATGTTTGAGGTCGTTTACGATATGAGCGCGGCCCTAGGTTGCTTCCGCCGAATCGAAAAGTACCTCTGCCAGGCACCCAGGGCTGAGTATCGGAGTCTCCCACAGGATTCTATGTCCGGTCCGTCTTCTTCGAACAACAGCACTGCTGGCAACGAGAAAGAAGAGCCAGCCACATTTTCGATCAAGGTCCAAAGCGCCTCTCTTGGTTGGAAGACCGAGGGGGAGCCTACAACAACAACACTTACCACTCTCAACTTCAACATCGCCGCCGGACAGCTGGTAATGCTTGTGGGGCCAGTTGCATCTGGGAAAAGTACGCTGTTGAAGGGTCTTTTGGGTGAGGTACCACACGTTACCGGAGATGTCGCCCTGTCCAGCCGACGCCTTTCGTGGTGCGAGCAGAGTCCTTGGCTGATTGTAAGTGTCGTCCCTGTCCCATCTGTAAGCCAAAGCGAACGCTGATCTTTCTCAGGACGAGACAATCCGGAAGAACATTATTTGCTTCACTGACTTTGACGAGACGCTCTACCGCCGAGTATTGCATGCCTGCGATATCGAAAAGGATCTCGCACAACTCTCAGACGGGGACCAGACCATCATCGGCAGCAAGGGTGCTGCTCTGAGTGGAGGCCAAAAACAGCGCATTGTAAGTGCCTACATGACGAGTCCGATCGCAATCTAATACATCGTAGGCGCTTGCCAGAGCTGTCTACTCTCGCCCTCAAATAGCTCTGTTCGACGACATCTTTAGTGGTTTGGACAATCAAACAGCCAAGGCAGTGTTTCGGCGTCTGCTCAGCGCAGAAGAAGGCCTTCTCCGGACTTGGGGAACGACGGTTGTCCTTGCGACGCGATCGGGTTCGTTGAGATCCTTGTCTTGTCGAGAACTGTTGACTGACAACTGCTCCCAGTGGCGTTGCTCTCCCATGCCGATAAGATCATCGCACTTGGAGACGGCAAGATCGTCGAGATGGGCACCTTTGACGAATGTCGAAAGGCAGATGGCTACGTCAAGAGCCTTCTCTCTACCGTAGTTACCGGCGACGACAATGGCGAAGAAGCCCAGCTCGTGACTGCCACCGACGAAGACTCACTTGACACGTCTACAGCCACCAAATCCAAGGCAACGAAAGAAGATGAAGAAGACATGCGGAGGCAGCTTGGTGACTGGAGTGTCTACAGCTACTACTTTGGTAGCGTGGGCAAGATTCTTGTCGGCATCATGCTGTTTCTCCAGATAACATGGGCCTTTTTCTCGACGTTCCCGAGTAAGTCACCTGGTCGTGGTTCACAAGCCTTTCGTTGACCGTGTACACAGCTATTTGGTTGAAGTTCTGGACCGACCACAGCGCCGAACATCCTAACCAAGATTCCGCATACTACCTCGGGGCGTATGCTGCCTTCCAAGTGAGCGGCGTGCTTTGCTTTGCGGTGCTCATCTGGTAAGTCTTCTGATCCAAGACCACGTTTCTTCCAACACCTAACGAAATCAGGTTTGTGCTGGTTCCGGTTGCCTCAAAGTCCGGAATCAACTTGCACCACAGACTTCTGACGACCGTCATGCAGTAAGTCTTGCAACAGATACTGTAATCAAGCACCACTAATGTGTCAAAGTGCCCCATTATCTCTTTTTACTCGTACGGACATCGGCTCCATCACAACGCGGTGAGAAACAAGACGACCCTACTTGTGCAAGGACGATGCTGACGAAACCTGCCAGCTTTTCACAAGACATTGGCTTAATCGACCGCAACCTGCCACTGGCTTTGGTCGTCTCTCTCGCTAGTATGTAGAACGAGTCTCTGCGGAGAGCCGTCACTGACGAGTACGGCTAGGTCTCTTCACCTGCGTCGGAAAGGCAATCCTCATCGCCTCTGCATCGTGGTACATCGCCACCAGTTTCCCCGTCCTCATTCTCGTCTTCTACTACATCCAGCGAGCCTACCTACGCACATCTCGCCAACTGCGCTTCCTGGATCTCGAGGAGAAAGCACCCGTCTAGTACGCCTGCTACGCTTTTGGCATCTCATAGACGTTTACTGACACTGACCCTTCCCTTCCAGCACGCACTTCCTTGAGACCCTATCAGGCCTTCCAACCCTCCGCGCCCACTCGTTGACAGGCCAGTCGATAACCCACTCCCACACGCTCATCGACCGCTCTCAACGCCCCTTTTACCTGCTCCTCCTGACCCAGCAATGGCTCACTCTCGTCCTCGACCTTACGACGGCCGCTCTGGCCCTCCTCGTCGTCGGCCTGGCCGTGCACTTCCGAGCCACGGTCTCCATCGGCCTGACGGGCGTGTCCCTAGTCCAGCTCATCTCCTTCACTGAAAGTCTGAAGCTGCTGATCCAGTTCTGGACGTCACTCGAAACGTCCATAGGCGCCGTGGCTCGCATCAAGAACTTTGCCGCGGAGACGGTCGACGAGGTAGACGATGACAACCTCACACGGCAACTCCTCCCGGAACCGCAGCCCTCCGCGGTTCTTACCCAAGGCTGGCCTCACCAGGGCGCCATCGAGTTCCGCAACGTCTCGGCCTCCTACACCCAGCCGGCCACCGAGAAGGAACCCATCAAAGCCCTGGACAGCATAAACCTTCCCATCAAACCTGGTGAAAAGGTGGGCATCGTAGGCCGCACGGGAAGCGGCAAGTCATCCCTCCTCCTCGCCCTGCTACGCCTCCTCCCGCTGTCCTCCGGCACCGTGACCATCGACGGCGTCCCGACGTCTTCAATACCCCTCCTCGACCTCCGCGCGGCACTCATCGCCATCACGCAAGAGCAGTTCGTGCTCCCCGGCACCGTTCGCGAGAACATTGACCCCTTCGGCACCGCCACGACCGAAGCCATCACGTCCACGCTGACTAGCCTCGGCCTATGGGACGCAATCCGCGACAAAGGTGGTTTGGACGGGGAGTTCACCGAGTCGGTACTGAGTCACGGACAGAAGCAGCTCTTCTTTCTCGCGAGGGCCGTTTTACGCAGGGATGTGGGGAGAGTTGTGCTTTTGGACGAGGCTACGAGCAGGTATGTGTTTTGCCCCCCCTCCCCTTCCCTGATACTCCCCTCGTCCAACGTAGGTTTCTGCGGTACTGACCGACCACGCACAGCGTCGACGCGCACACGGAACGCGTGGTCCAGCGCCTCGTCCGAGACGAATTCAGAAACCACACCGTCGTCGCCATTGCCCACCGGCTCGAGACGGTCGCCGACTTTGACCGCGTGGTCGTCATGGACAAGGGCCGCGTCGCCGAGGTCGGAAACCCGCAGTCGCTGCTGCGGAAGAAGGGGGGGCAGTTTAGGAAGCTGTGGGATGCGAGCAGACGAACCGATGACCGTGTCGGCTGAGTCTGTGAGGAGCACGTCTTTGCGAGGCTGGCCGACTGAAGGCGCCGGTTCGATGATTTCCATGTGGCATCTTTGTTCCTGGACCCGTCTCGACACCTCGTCTGCCCAGCCTGTCTCAATCATCGAAAACTAAATGGATGCAGAGGGATGGTGAACTTGTTACAAGGGTCTAGTATCCGTCAGTACAAGTCTGGGTTTTACTTCGATAGTTCCTAGTTTTGAATACAGTTGGGATACACGGGAGTGCCAGGGCAGACAGAAAGCTATCATTTCATCAGGTTTCTGATCACGACTGTCAGACGCTGTTCTGGGTGAGCCATGTCAAGAACATCCTCGGCCAGAAACAAGCAGAGGTTTCAGAGCTTGTGCCCGAGGACGTCTCTGCCACCTGTGAATTGCATCGAAAATTTTATTCAAGTAAAAGTCTCGTTACCACCAGCAGTCGGGCACCGAAGGGGATGGATACTGGGTTACCCGAGACATGGCGACAAGACGCCGAAACAGCCTGCAACGGCACCGAGAGCTCAGACCAGACGACTCCCAAGATTTTGTTCATGCATGATGTACGAAAATTCCGGTGGAAATTCCGGCGGAAGCCTTTCACAACTCGCTGTTGGCGTGGGTAGAAACGAATCGATGGAATCACCAGAAACTGTCAATCGCATGCTTGAATGCTGCGGGAGCCATACATCCCGAGTTCATGTCGGGAACATGTCAGCAAACATCAGTCTCAGACTATCAATTGATGCCGAGGGTCGACACGCACGCTTTGTGCTCGCACCAATTTTGCGGAGAAGTAATCTACACGTTACCCGTTACTTTGGCTACCCAAGATGAACAGGCACGTTCGAAGTTACAGCTTTCAATAAATGGATTACTACACGTGGATAAGTTGGGTGTAGATGTGCTCAAGCAGAGATCTGGTCTTCCGATACGTGACCAGCATGGCCAAGTCCAGTCATGTTTTTTTTTTGGTGAATCGGGATTTGGACAGCCAAATCCACCTTGTTGATTGTCATGTCCAAGTTGTGGGATTATGCGATACCTCTTAGCAACGCTCAGTGTCCTCCGGCTCACCCAGACACGTCAGTTAGGCCAAGTCGTTTGCACTTCATAGCTGCCGGTCGTCTTCGGCTCAGTTCTCGTGCCAGTGTCGGACATCCCGCCCTCGCTTGGCGCGTGATGCGCAATACTTCACGATTGATATGTGACATGTGCAAAGCCGCACTTCGGACATGATCACCCTGGACAGAGGGTGAATAGTAGACTAGGTCCAACTGTTCCGAGTGATTATCCTGTAAACAAAAGCCGCCCCCGATAATAGCAGCCGCATTCTACGCTCAAACAGATCTGGACCGGCAAACCCTTGATCACGGCCAAGGCAGCAGCAGCCTGAGCATCAGCATTCATGCAAGATACACCGCCTCATCACCACCCTCTTGAACACATCTCGAGGAGGGTGCCAGACAGCAGTCAGTAATCGCATGCATCATCGGGACCCCAGCACCCGCAAAACGTCGCCGGCGCCGGAAGCCCCCCCTTGTTTCTTCGCCAGCCCGCAGATGATATCTCTCAGCAGATCCCAATGTCCGGGTTCCAAGATGCGACAGCCTCCAGCCGTGGATGGAAAAGAAAAAGGCCTCATTCGCAAGACGGGAAGATGCACAATCATCGACCGAGGAAAAAGCAAGTAGGAAGGATGGGACGCACGTCGTAAATGCCCGCTGCGGTGCGCCCCCTCCTCCAGCACACAATGGAAGCCGGCTCAGCCACGCGGCGTGCTCAGCTCTCTCGAAGCATACTGTAGGCTACATCGTCCCGTGGGCTGCCGATCGTCATCATGAAAACAAGCTGGGCACTCTTCTCTGGGGCGACCTTGCGTTCATGAGCACGTACCTAGAAGGCGATTTTCGTCCCTCTCCTCCGGTCAGCATACATAGCAAGCTAGCTGGGATGAGGGACGGCAAGGCTGACTAGCGCGTTAGAAAGGCGAGAAAAGGCCCGGTGACCGGTGAGGTGTCGTCGCTAGCGAAGGCTCACCGACGGGGTCGCGCCCGTTTGTCAGCCTGGATCTGGGGGGTGTGGACTGGAGGGGCGCTGCTGTCGTCGGGGGGGATGATTCGGTCTGGATACAAGACGAGCAAGGAAGACTCTTTCGCGGCGGCGTTGGCTTGATGGCGGGGGGCCCGTCACGGGAGGTGACACGCGGCAAGTCAGCCGTCCTTCAGCGCTAGCTCGCCTGGTGGCGGCGAGAGCGGTTTTCATCACACAGGGACGGCTGGCTGTCGAGAAGCGTGGCCAGGATTCTCAGGGACAGCACAAGGCGACGGTGGGTGGCCGGGAGGAATAGGGATGGCTAGACCCGGAGCTGAAGGTTGGACCTATAGATGGACGACCCCTATTGGGAGACAAAGGTTGGTGTGAGATGGGAAGGGAGGGAGTGTGTGATTCCGCGTGTCTTGGGCAGCATCGGTCAAGGTTGAGGGCGGAGGGGCGGGTCAGGAGCAAGAATGAAGAAGAAGAAACGAGGGCACCCATCCATCGGAATGTGTCGTCAGCCAGTGACGAGTTGATTATGGGCGGCGGGAGGGTGATCTGCATGCAGTGAGACTCACTGTGCCTTGGAGATGGATGGGCGGAGGTTGGATGCATAGGTGCGCTGTTCTAGCGATGGGCTTCATGGAGAGCGAAGCCAGGACCCGGACGCAGGAGAGGGTGAGATTCGGGACGGACGATGGCTTTCCCCATAAGGCTGAATGAAGAGCAGCACAGCGGGTTGTACAGAATGTGAGATGAGGATGACGGTGAGAGGCAGGCCTACGTCGGCAACTTTCCGTGTGATGGTGATGGTGGTGCAGCGGTGATCTGGATTGCGTCGACAACTGTGGCCCAGAGTCAAATGCCAGGTCCCTGATGCCTACGCGGTGTGTTGTTGTGTGTTCTCGGTCGTTCGCTCGGTAAGGTAAGGGCGAGGAGAAATGGATGACGCGGAGGCGCAACCAGCGGTCTTTCCCGACTAACGGACAGCCCAGGGTGCATATCCGAAACCGAAAGCTCTTTCTCGGAGCATCTGTAATGAAGTCAGGAGCCTGGGAGGCAGGCTTACAGCGTACCGTACCTACCTACCTACCTACCTCACCTACCTACCTCACCTACCTACCTCACCACCTCACCTACCTACCTCACCTGTCTAGCAGGCACGCAGACGAACACTAGCGGCACAGTCAGCCAGCAGGTACCCTGGCTGTGGTTGCTTCTACTGGCCGTACCTGTACAGTAATTACAGGCAAGCCGAAGGTAGGGTATCCGTGGATGCATGTGGCAGTCTCAGTAAGCGTGGGATTCTACGGAGTGCTCCGGGCCTGTACATACAGGATAGACGTACCAAAGGAGATGCTGTAGTGGTGTGGGTTGAGGGTGGCCCCATCCCACGCACGACTGCGATCCACCCCGCTATGCCCCACTATAGGCCGGGCTCGGCACCGCCAGACCCCCGGAGCTAACCACGTCGACCGCCGAATCAAAGCGCACTGTACAAGTGCAAATGGCAACTACTACTTGTACGTACCTTAACCCTCAATGCGGATACTGTGACTCCTTCAACCACTATTACTACGTGCTCCGTCCATACCTAGGTAGGTAGGTAATTAGTACTCCGTACTTGTACAGAACCTCACCTCACCGTGCCATCGACCGGAATGCTCCGCCAGTGTCCAACCGTCTTTGGCTCCCTCCGCAGGACGCGGCATCTGTACCCGATTCGCCTGACGATCGGACACGGGATTCTCTCCCGCTTGAACAATCGCCAAGTCAACCCATACTACCCCGGTCCCTTGATATCGCGTTCTTGATGTTTCCCCTTTTCGCACGACAAGACCGATGCGCCGAGACGCACTTTCAACCCTCATTGGTTGGTTTGGTGGCTTGTCACTGGTTTCCCACTGATGATTGCTGTTGCTTACAGCCAGAGTCAACGTTGACGTCGGCGTCGCTAATTGAGCTTGACAGCGTGCGAGGTTACAACAGACCTTCCTTTGACGGCAACCAAATCATCACATCACCCATCTGATTAGTGATCGAGCCAACAAACTCGACACGCACGCAGGCACGCACGCAGGCACGCACGCAGGGCCAAGTGAAGCATTTCCCGAATTGATCAAAACGAAAAAGGGCATGTCCATAGGTCGCAAGGGGCAAAGTCTCCGGTTCGCGTGGGGTGAGCTGTGTTCGACCTCTCATCTCCGGGTCCATTCATTCATTCCTGCTATTTTTTTCTTTCTTTTTTTCTCTACTCTTTCTCCAGTCTTTTCTGCCCAATAACCTGACTTATCCTTAGCCACACCCCTCGCCACTCCAGAGGCCAAAAAAAAAAAAAAAAGACGCCCAGACCTTTTACGCAGTCATCAATCACTTGGGGGAAAAAGAAAAGGCGCCCTAGAATTCTTAGACACCTGCTAGTCTGAACTAAACCAAGACGTCTGAGGACCAGAATGTCACTCAAAAACCTTAATTGGACATCAGTCGAACTGGTGGAGCCCACGACTTCAACCTCCTTGGCTTCTCGTTGACTTGCCGTTTCTTGCCTTGCATCGCCGGCAATTCCAAGCCCTGTGTGATGAGACAGGCATGCGTTACACAGGCATGCTTTACACAGGCATGCTTTACACACACGCGCGCACACAACGCGCACAACGCACACAACGCACACAACGCACACGTGCAAGCTTTCATTTACGGCTCCTGGTCCTTGGACGGAGGCAAAGACACAGATTTACACGTACCCGTGCCCGCCCCCACTTTAATTGGAACTCGAAGACTCGTCACCCACTAAAGTGGGNNAAAGTGGGTGCTGAACACCCATATGTCCATAACACCTATATGTCCAGAAAATCCCTCATTTTTAACGTCACCATCACCACATTTAATCAAGCTACCATAATAACTAAATTTAACCAAAATAAAGAGAAATATATTCAGGAGGCTATTCTATTAATTTATAAAAATCTAAACTTAAAGCTTACTATAGTTACTAAGAAATACTAAATACTATATAAAAAACTATATTATAGACTTTCAGGAATAATTTCTCTTAAGAATCATTTAGTATATAATAAAAAGTTTTCCTGAGATTAGGAGAAAGCTTTTTATTACTATATTAGTTAAATAAATTATCTGAATCTTACTTTATAGTAAAAACTTCTTATAGATAATACTAACTACTTTTTAGCTAAATCCTAAGAAGATTATAAAATACTTCTTCTAACTATTAACTTTATATAAGCTAGTTACTGTTAGTTTCACTAGGGGAAGGCATGTCATATATATTATTATGTATAGTATACTGATAGGGGTTAAAGGTGTTGATATTTGTAGTGTGTAGCCTATAGGCTATATATAGGCTAGATCTAGGTGCTTTAGGTAATTGGTTACTAATTGCCTGGCGGGTGGTGATAACTGGTAGCTAGTTGTTACTAGTGGCTGGTTTCTACCACTAGGCTACACTATATAGTTAGTATACTGTAGGATCCTAATAGCTTTATAGTGTGATAGGGTTAGGCTTGTAAATAGGCTTATTTATATAATATAAGTAGCCTTATAAGTATAAA
>MASP02000808.1:0-43989 GCA_001693025.2 Colletotrichum lindemuthianum | reverse complement strand
TAGAATATTCCACGGAATATTCAGCCTGTAGGTACAGTACTACTATAGGGTAAACACCTATAGCCTAGTATTTCAACAATATATAATACTATTTCTGGAAATATCCACCATTTTACCTATTCCCAGTAAAAACAGATAATTATATAATTATCTACTAATTAATAGAATTACTAAATATACTATAAATAGTTAATATAAATATATATTATAAGATATATTTAGTTAAACTTACACACAATATCTAGATTAGTTTCTTTATTTCCTTAAGAGTAATTACTATTATTATTAGTAAGTTGGGGAATATAATTATCTTTACTTTATAGATAATATAATATAAATAATCCTAATTTATAAAATTTATATAAATGTCTATAATAATCCTTCTAGAGTATATCTTAATCCACTCTTTTAATTTACTTAATATTCAAAATTAATCTAATAATTATAAATATTTTATATTATTAATAATAAAAATATAACTTACTTAAAGTTATCTTTAATTTTCTAATATATATAATAACTCTTATGAAACTTTATATAATTAATAGAGATATATATATAGTTAGAAATAGTAGATAGAAATAAATATTATAAAATATAATAATAATTTATAATATTATCTTGAAATCTTTAACTATAAAGAACTTGTATATCACTAAATTCATAATTTAGATTAAGTTTAGTTATTAGCTAAAATAAATCTTATCTAAGTAAAAATATTAAATAGAAGTTAGAAAATTTATTACTTAATTACTTACTATAGATAATATATTTTGTTAAGTTAAATATAAAAATTTAGTATCTCCACTATATATTATCTCAGTTTGTATAGCTAATCGTATTAAATATTTCTTTTCTAAAAGATAGATAATATATCTATTTAGATAGAAAAGTATACTAGTAATAACTATAATATTATTAGTCTGAGAATATATTCTTATATATAATAATCTAATACTTAATACTAATAATTTACTATAGTAATTTAGTTAGTTATATATACTTATTTATATTATATTTAAAATAACTCTAGCTAGTATTTACCGTTTTGGCAAATACAGTAGGTTTGAATTCTGCGACAGGTAACTGCGACTGGTAGTTATAGTATACCTTCTGGTTATAAAACTAAATATAGTAACTACCACTAGCTAGTAATACCTACTAATAGCTATTAATAGCTAGTAACTATTAATAGCTAGTAATAAATATAGCTAGCTAGCAGTTAGTATTATATAATAACTAAATATAATTCTTTAAAGAAGTAACTATAATAAATATAAGCTTATATCTTCCCTTCCTTTATAATAAATATATCTTCCTTATTTATTAGCTATTATATTAACTAACTATATTTACTACTTAAGGTTTCCTCTATTTAAATAGTTTCTTAGCTTCAGCTTATCTATAGGGTTTATAAGGTAAAGGCTGACTGTTAGGTGTAACTATCTAAATGGAACCCCGAGAGGTATATGATTTAAATAGTCAGAGACCTTTAATATAACTATAATATTTAAAATAACTTATATTTCACTCTAATAATCTTATCTCTAGTTTATAGTCTTTAAACTATTAATAATACCTTTTATTACTTCTAAATCTCTAATATATTACTTATATAAATCTAGAAGTAATATATATATTAGTTTTATAATATTTAAAATATTTCTTAATACTTTCTATATATATAATAATACTTCTTTGAATAAAAACTATTTTAACTTCCTCTCGAAATTATAAGATCTGAGAGGTAAGCTCTAATATAATATTAATATATATAAGATCTACTATTAAAATATAAAAGTAAACTTTCCTTCCTATATAGATATAAGAATACTATATAATAATTATATCTCTAAGGAAATAGTATATAATTATAAAAGTACTATTTTCTTTTAGCGAAATAGTATTAAATCTGAATTTTAATAAATAAGTAGATTCTGATTATATATAAAATAGTTACTTACTATTTACTATAGTAACTTTAATTCAGCTTTATAAAAAGTTTCTACTAAGATAATAAATATAATCTCTTTATTATTAATATATAATAACTTTAATATCCTAACTATATAATAGAATCTTTAATTATATATAGCTTCAGAAGTTATTAAATTACTATATTCTTTTCTTAAAAAAGTAGAAAATAAAAATAAAACTAAGTAATAACTAGAATAAATTCTATTCTAATTAGTATAATAAAGAAAACTTAGTTATATATAAGTTAAAATATCTATGTAATTATAATATATTAAATTAGACTTCTTATTTAATATTAATTTAACAGATTAATATTCTCTTCTTTATTAAGATTATTTTAAAGTAAATTAATTAGAATATTAAATAAGTGTAGTAGGTTATCTAGCTTCTAGACAATAACCTAGTTAAATGACTCTCCAGATTCTACTATAAGCAGAAAAGCTATATTAGGAATTTAATCTAGAAATATTTCCCCTAAACTATCAGTCTATTATATAATACTATGACCTACTTCTTACTTATATATAAAGTTTATTACTAAAGATACTATAAGCTTAATAAAGTAATAGAATCAGTAGTATATTATTCTGGGAACGTTTCTATAGAATATACCTAAAATAGTTTATTAGCTACAGCTAAGGAAGTAATCTACCCTATTATCTAGTTAAATATATATAGGCCAGAATATATCTATTGTCTGGTCACTAGGATGTTGCTATTATCGGGTTATCAGAATCCCCCCTTTTGACGAGGCTATATATAGCTTAATTAGTAGTTCTGTTTGTATGGATACCTAGTATTTCGACGGAGGCATTTTGGTAATACGCCGCTTTGCAAACAAAAAATATCTGTATATTCCGAAGTTTAGCTAACAGCTATAATAATACTACTAAGTTTCTTTAATATAAAAATATTAATTAAAATTCAGCGAAAAATAAGAGAAATATTAGAAAACGAAAGTTAGTTTATAAAGTAGTAAAGTAATAAGGTTCTAGTTAGAAAGAAAGCTTAGTTAGAATTAAAACTTAGAGTTAGTAATAGTATATATGAAAAATAGCTGTTAAGAGGGTCCGTCGATTTACCAAAATGCCTCTATCGAAATACTAGGAACTGTTTATATACGCCCGCGCGCGCATACAGATACTGAAAGCCGAGACGTTATTAGCTGCAACGCTACGCCCCCCGGTCGGGGCCAGCCTTTTATATATAATAAGTTAACCCCCTATAGTCTAGGGTTCAATCTGGGTACGTATAGATTTACGTTGGATTTATTCCCTGGCTTACAGCGTACGTGACGGCCACTGGGGGTATGTTACTTAAGCGCTCGGAAGCCCCTACCGTGAGGCCACAACAGGCAGGTAGCATGGCGCAGCAGGAGCGGGAGAGGGAAGGTAGTATTACGGGCCAGCCCCGTATGGCACACCCTACTTAAATGCAGCCAGACGATAAGTTGGTAACTTGTTATTATGTACCATTTGACGAGGCTATGTATAGCTCGATTGGTAGTACTGTTTGTATACGCCCGCGTGCGCATATGGGTACTGAAGGCCGAGACGTTATTGGCTGCAACGCTACGCCCCCCGGTCGGGGCCAGCCCTTTACAGTAACCCTCTTAGTAGTAACTCTCTTAGTAGTTACTCTCTTATTAATACTACTAGAGGTTTTATAAGGCTATATTATCTTCCAGAGATACTTAGCTACTAAAGCTATAGCTCTGGGTAGCTAATTATTAAACTTCTAATACTATAGATTTCTCTATATTCTAACTTTAAGGTAATTAAAGAAGGTAATAATAAATAACTTTAAAATCTTAATAGAGATCCCCAGAACCATATAGATTACTAATTATTAAGTATAATATTTAAGTGTTAATTAGCCTTTATACTATACAGTAAAAAGTATACTATAGAGGTATATATAAAGATGTAGCTAAAAGCTTAGGTAAGGGAAAGATAAATAGTAAAAGGTAGGTCTCTATAGATTATAAGACATAAACTTAGTAAGCTAACTGATAGTAGCTATACGAAGGTTTTATCCTATAGAAGCCTGGTAATCTTAAGCCTCTATTAATTATATAATTCTAACTATTCTAGCTCTCTATTTAGATTATAAGCAACTATATCCTTATAATTATCCCTCTCTTTGAAGACTTCAACTTCTAACGCCTATTAATACTATATAGCTACTTTTAATATATAGTTTTGCTAGATACTTACTAACAGTTTTAATATTTTAGATAAGAATAATAGATATAATAACTATTAGAATAATAGTTAAAATAGCTAAATTAATAATTAAAAGAAATAAAGATTCTTTAGGTAGAACTAAGGTAGCTGATTTTATCCTACAGTTAATTCGACTGTAAGGCTCCTAATAGTAGATTAAGCTAATAAGAGTTAATTAATTCTTTTAGTAACTAGTAAAGTATGTAACCTCTTTGTATTATACTAGCGGTTTTATAAAACTTTTCTAATAGTAAGATACTGGTATATGTACTAATTATATAACCCTTAGGTTAAAAGCTAAAATATCTAAGTTTATCTTATTATACTAGAGGTTTATAAGATCTTTCTAATAGTATAATACTAATATATCTACTAAGAATATAATTATACTGTAGTATTAATTTCTAATAAGAACTTCTTTAAGGTACTTGAAGTATACCTTCAGTAATACTCTTAGTATAATATATATATATTATATTTTAGTGCTGATAAAATAATAGTATAAAAGCTGATAATTCTTCTATTTCCTAGGAGGAATCTACCTAGATTTCTCAGGTAGTTTATTAGGAAATCTCCTAGAAATCTACCAGGAAGCCCTGGTAATTTCTAGTGGGACATCCTAGTGATCTTCTAATTATATTTAGCGGGAAATCTCTATAACATCTACTAGAATCTAGAGCTTTCTATAGCATTCTATAATAATTACGTATTATAAAAGGTTTTCACTCGAGTTATTAACTATAGTGAAGGAAATCTAGTTATACAAAAAATAAGAGGATTATACAGAAGTTTTAAATACTTTCGTATAGTTTACTATATTAGTCTAATTTTAAAATAAGGGTAAATAAAAAATACTTAATATAATAATTAAATCTTAGTTGTTAGATTCTCCTCTACCTATACTGCTCCCTAGTATTCCTTATAGCATTCGTAATACTCTGTTTCTTAAATAGTAATCCTAGTAACTTCTTCATATTAACTATTAAGTTAATCTATAAAATCTTCTCAAGTTATTTTAAGAAGAATAAAGATTTCTTTATTACTAGTATTCTAAGTAACTTAGATATTAATATAGTTAGTTAATAAGAAGTATATAACTATAGCTAAATATTTCCTAAGTAAGCTTACTCTATTAGCTATAAATATTATAAACTTATTATAATTTATAAAGTTATATTTAGTCAGGAAAAGCTTTTTCTATTGAGGAATATAGTAACTTTAGTATATTTCTTTAATTTCTTAATAGATTTCTTTCGAAGATTTATAGGGCATTTATAAGATATATATTAGGAAACTTAGAGAAACTACCCTTCGATAGTTTGCTTTCTAGATAATATTAATATATAGGTTAGTTAGATATTGAATTATTAATTAGTTTACTAAGAAATAGACATTATTCTAGCAAAGAATACTAGTTCTTTTGTTAGAAATATAAGGAATTAGCTTGATTTAATATATATAAGTAATAATTAATCTGTTGAATCTTACATTTCTTTCTATTAATTAATATTCTACCTAGGCTAGCTATAGTAACTTAATCAAGTTTATTAATAAGATTAGAAGTTGGTATTACTAAGAAGTTACTTTATATAAAGTTAAAAGCTAAAGTCTATTCGGCTAGCTGCGGATTTCATTATATATTATAGCTAGATATATTAAACTCCAATAGTTTACTAAGTTAGAATTAATTTAATTAGATTATCACTTTAATATATATCTCAATATAAGGAGGCTAGAATTATTCTAAATATTAAGTAAATATATCATAGTTATTAGTACTTCTGTAATACTAGATAGTTTATTAAATAATATATTAATAGTATTCTTAGTTATTTTAATTATAATCTTCTTATCTTCTTACTTTTGTATTAATTCAGTAATAATATTTATATTATATACTACGGGAGGAGCTAATAGCTTACTTTCTATTGCAACTATTAGTAGATATATTACCCCCTGAAGTATAACTTTAGCCCTCCCACCCCCCGCTAACTGCTATAGCTAGCTCTAAGTTATTCTAAAGCTAAACCCCTTGCAGCTACAGCTGGCATACCCACCCCACATTAACCTTTTCAATAATAAATAACTAATAACTTCTTCTATATTAACCTCACACTCTCACACTCTCACACCCTCACACCCTCACACTATCTATATATAATTTAAATATCTTAAGAGATTTAATTACTGCTAACTATAGTTACTCTATTTAAATACTTATTATAACCTTAATATCTATAACTTTAATATCCTCACTATATTCTACCTACCTCTAAGATATAATTTTACGCTTTTAATATAAATATTCACTATTATTAATATAAGCTAACTTACAAGCTTTATATAAGTATAGTGAAACTCAGCCTACTCCTATTAGCAAATAATCTTAATATATTAATCAAATACAGCTAGTATATAAATAATACTTATATAAATATAAATACTTCTAATATAGCTAAAGAGCTTTTAAAACCTTTATAATCATATTACTATAATATTATAAAATATTAGGTAACTAATATTACTATAGTATATTAACATTAAGGTATTATCTAATTAATAACTAGTCTCCAAAATAGTTAGCTTAATATAGTAGATTATAGAATAACTATATAATTTTCTTATAAATATCTATAGGCTACCTATTAATTATAGTATTCAGAATAATTTCAGTAAGACCTAGTTTAATAAACTAGTAGCCTTAATTATAGTAATTATAGCTAAATATTTCTTTACCTATTCTATACTTCTCTAATTACAGGTAGCTATATAGATTTTAAGGGGATTTTAATTTTATTATTTAGTTACTTTTACTCTATACTTATAGTGGTACTTAAGCTCTTCACCCTATATATAGTTCTAACTGTAAAATTTACCTAGTAATAGTATTCATACTAATACTAACTCACAACTAGTTTAAATAGTAATAAAATTACCTATTATTGTGGATAATTATACCTCCAGTTATAATATTCAACCCTACAGTGGAGAAAGACCTCGTGGTAACAATCGGCGAGAGCCTCAGCGAAGCTAGAGCTTAACGTACGTAGCTGAAAGTAACCACTAAGGTTGAGAACCTTTGTGAACCTCTTGAAGATAGGATAAAACAAAATTTATTATAAAAATACAGAAGAATAATAAATTATAGAATACTTAACTCTTACAAACCTTTTATTTTATTCTATCTTTAAGAGATTTATAAAGATTCTTAATTCTATAACCTTAGTAGTTACTTTCAGCTATATATATTAAGCTCTAGCCTTACTGAAGCTCTTACTATACAGATTATTACTATAAGACTTTCCTCCGCTATAAGGTTAAATATTATAACCAGAGGTATAATTATCTATAATAATAGGTAATTTTATTACTATTTAAACTAGTTATAAACTAATATTAGTATAAGTACTATTATTAGATAAACTATACAGTTAGAATTATATATAAGGTAAAAAGCTTAGATACCACTATAGATATAAAGTAAAAGTAACTAAATATTATATACTACCTTCTAAACTTTCATTTTCTATATATTAGTTTTAATTATAATAGGTAACTACTAGTATTCTACTAAAATAAATATAAGAATATATAGTCTATAGCCTATATAGAAAGCTAGAATAGCTAGAATTATATAACTAATAAAACCTAAGGTTATTATAGAATAAAAACCTTCTTATAGCTACTACTAATTAGCCTACTAAGTTAAAATTTTATAACCTACAGAAACATACCTTCTACTTTCCCTTTCCTTACCTAAGCTCTTAGCTATACTTTTATTATTTTTTAACTTCTATCTCTCTAAGAAGGTAAGACCAGGGTTTCAATAATAGCTTTATTATAACGAACGTCTGCTAACCGCTCGGCGACCATATTAAGAATAATAACACCCTAAGTTATAGCCTCCGAAAATTTAGCTTCTGAAAATACAGCCTCTGAAAATACACTCTCTAAAGATACACCTTCCGAAAATATATCCTCTAGCGAATTGCCTGGCAAGCGTATAGTAACTATTACGCCAGCCGCATTAATATAAGTGGCTGAAGTAAGCAATATAGCTACCAGCGATATAGCAACAGTAACCATAATGGCGCTCGTATGCCTTCTTAAATAGTAGTCCTCTTTTATAGAGGTTATAGTAGAGCGCCTCTCTAGCAGTATACCTACAGCAAGCCTAACGCTGTCGCTAGCTTCTTCCGTAGCCTCTGAATATTAAGATTACTTAAGGCCCCCCAGTTACCTATATAGCCTACTTTATAAGAATACCATACTATATGAAATTAAGGATTAGCTAATAGTAATCTCAGACAGCCACACGCTATAGCCACAAGCCTCTAAGGCCTAAAAGATTTAATAAGCTATAACTAAACTATTCTATAGCCTCCAGATATTATAGCGTAACTACCGCTATATACTTTCACCAGACTCTTTATAGGCTAACTTTATAGTGTTTGCTTGCTATTTATTAATTAACTCTACCCTATAAGAGTTATATCTATATAATATACTTTATATACTTTAGTATAACAGCTAGAAATTACTACTGAAATTTTACGTTAAATAGTTAGTAATCTACCGCGCCCTGGGTGTCTCTATTAAGATCTTATAATCTTATACGTTTACCTTCTTCTACTACCTTAAGGCCAGAATATAGAGGTATCTATAGCGTTAAAAGTTTGATAATTAGTAACTGAAGGCTGTAGTTCTAGCAGCTAAATACCTTTAGGAAATATTACAGCCTTATAAAGCCTCCAGTAGTGCTACTAAGAGGGCTACTAACTATAATACTACTGTAAGCTTAGCGTATATATACTGTAAGGTAGTTAATAAGGTAACTCCAGCTAAAAAGCTTTACCTTAAGGATTAACCTACACCCACCTGTAAGATATATAGTAAGTTAAGCTATACTATAGCTACTTGCTACTATAATGAAACCTATATGAAATATAGTTAAAGAGGGTATTCAGTAAGGTTTTGTTGTATAGAAGGTATTGCTAAGGGTATACTGAGGGCATCCTGAGGGGGGCCCTCACTAGAGTATATTAAGAGACCTTGAGGGCTTATATAGTTACCTTCTCCCTACTGAGGCTAGGATACAGAGGTATTTACAGCATATGAGGTTTAATAAGAGAAGTGTTAGTATGTATGCCATACTGAGGGTATTGCCGAGGGTATGCTAAGGGCGTCCTGAGAGAGCCTTTCTAATATCGTTAGCATAAATACCAGTATCCTACTGTTAGAAAGGTTTCTTACAGCCTCCAGCATAATAGGAAGAGGTTAGATACCTTAGTTTTTTTACCTAAAGAGTTACGTTATTAGTATATATACTAGTGCCCTACTGTTGGAGAGGCTTCGTAAAGCCTCCAGCATAATGGGAAGAGGTTAGATACCTTAGTAGTACCTAAAATTAATATACTAATTAGCCTAATCCGCTATTAGGAACCTTATAGACTGATTAGCTATAGGATAACTTATTTTCAACTATTCTTTTAACTACTATTTCGACTGTTATTTTGACTGTTTCAATTATTCCTTTAGCTATTATTTGTCTGTTATTTTATTTAAATATCAAAACTGTCGGTAAACGCACAGTGAAGTTATATATTAAAAGTAGCTATATAGCGTTTACAGACCTTAGGGTCTAAGGCTTTTGAAGAGGGGGATAATTATAAGGATATATATCCTATAGTTTGTATAGAAAGCTGGGATAGCTAGAATTATGTAACTAATAGGGCCTGAGGCTATTATAGAATAAAAACCTTCTTATAGCTACCACTAGTTAGCCTACTAAGTTAAAATCTTACAACCTACGGAAACCTACCTTCTGCTTTCCCTTCCCTTACCTAGGCCTTTAGCTACACTCTTACAATAAAGTATATATTTATAGACTTCTAATTCTAGATAGAAAGAATAGAGGCTGGTAGATTCTATATTTGGAATAGGAATCTACTAGTTATAATTACTATATAACTTATATCAAGATTTAAAGCCAATTATAAAGACAAATAAAGAAGATATATATAATTAATAATTAAAATATTATCTATATTACTTATGGATCTTAAAGTAGAATTCTAGAGTTTAAGATAGATTAGCTAATTTATATGAAATGAAATAGTTTATATACTAAGGTTATAGTGAAAGAATAGTTAAGGATAAATAATAAATATAAACTTTAATATCTTAACATTATAAGTATATTTAAATTCTCTATTTATAATATAGATAGTAGTTTTCTTAGTTAAGTCAAAAGAAATTAGGATTTCTTTAGCAATCATAATGGTTTAGTAATATTATATAATTTACTTACTAGTATTACCCTAAGTTTCAAACAAGTTACATATAGATTTAGTATATTTAGACATAGATAATTTACCTCTACAGATAGTAAGTATTTAGAAGTAGCTAGGAAATATGAGGTTTCTATCTTTCTTACTACTAGAAAATAGATTATATTGTAGCTTTATATAAAAGTTTTCTTTTAATCAATTATAGAAACCTATATTTAGTTTAAAATATTAGTATATTATAATATATATAAGAAAGTATAGAAGAATATAAAAAGTAATATATTCTAAGTTATTAATGGATGAGGAATTTATCTATCTATATTCTATATATTAATAATAGTATTTCCTAATACTTATTATATTAGAGAAAGTATAATTAACCTTTTATATATTAAAATACCTTCTATTTACTTATTTTAGTAAGTTATTTAAAATATAGTATCTTAATAGTATTATTCTTCTAGTAATTTATATATAACTCTATATATTGTTATTATCTAAGGAAGATATGATATTTTGAAATAGAACCTAGTTATTGATTTCTATCTGATTATTCTATAACATTAAAGTAATTTCCTATTTCTGAAGCTTTTTAAGTTTCTAGAGATTTCCTATTTCTAGAGGTTTTAATTTCCTAGAGAGTATAAAGAAACTATATTAGTAATCATATCTTTCTACAATTAGTTAAAAATATATTATCTTAATTATCTTTCTATAGCGTTATTTATAGTTCTTTTTAATTATTCTTTTAATATAGATATTTAGTATTAGTTCAAGAAAGATTCCTTATTTCCTTTTAGTTCTTTCAGCTAGTTATTACTTTAAGTTCCCTTCTTTCCAAATCTCTTTATTATTTCCTTTATTTCTATAATATTACTATCTATCTATATATTATAAATACTAGATTAAATCTTCTACTTAAAAAGGTATTAAACTGTAGGTTTTCTTCTTTCTAATTATATATTTCCTATCAAAAAGTCTCTCTATTTTATAATATTAAAATACATCTTAGGATTCTTTTGTTTTATTAAGTTCTATAAGCTTACTATATACTATCATATATTTGTATAAGCTTTTAGTAAAGTTAGCTCTAGAATTTAGGTAAGTAATTAAAATTAGTAGGTAAGTATTTATATTTAGTAATAAATCTAAGTAATATATAAGCTTTCCAACTTTTTCTGATATCATAATTAATGTGACTTTCAGAGAAACAGTTTCTACTAGCTGATATCCTGGAATTTAGTAATCGTTTCTAAATTAAATATATATATAATCTCCTAGTGTAAATACTATTAGTTTATACTTATACTTATATATATTTTATTTCTTTACTTCTACTCTATATTTATAGTTATATGTAAGTTCTTTACCATATATATAGTTCTTACTATAGCCTATATCTAATAATAATATTTATATCAATACTAACTTATAATTAGTTTAAATAGTAATATATTACTTATTATTATAGCTAATTATACCTCTAATGATAATATTAAACCTTATAGTAGGAACACACCTTATAGTCATAATCTATATAGTAAGGTCTTTAATAAAGCTAAAGCTTAATATAGATAGCTAAAAGTAACTACTAAAATTATAGAGAAAAGAATCTTTATAAGCGTCTTATTAATATAATATAATATAATAGAAAACTAAAAGCTAAGTATTCTATAATATATTACGTTTCACTATCTAAACTATCCTTAGTATTATCTTTAGAATAAAGCTGAAAGTTTAATTATTAGAAGCTAGCTATAAAAGGTAACCTAGTAGTATCTAAATGGTATTATAATAAACTTAAAGAGTTTACACCTTTAGTGAAAACTCTTTACTAAACTATAGGGATAGCAGCTTTATAAAGTCTATATAGTAGTATTTTATATAAACTTTAAGGTTTAGGTTTATAATATACCCTCCACTAACGTTTTCTTCATTATTATAATAATAATAACTATTAATAACCTTATAGCTATATTATTAGTTACCTGATTACCTAAGTAAATTCAGCTAGTAAGAAAAATATATTCCATCCAAGAATCTTTAACATTAAATAGCCTAGTTAATAGAAAGATTTATATTACTATTTTCTAAATTACTTTCTAAATAAGTTTAAATTATAATTTCTCTTTCCTTTTTAACTATAAGATATACCTTTTCCTTCTATATAATAATTATTCTTTTCTTTCTTTAGATAATCTATCTATCTTCTTTTTATATTTTCTGTAATACTGCTAATATACTATTATTTCAACTTTATTTTCCTATTATTACTATTTCCTTTTATTATATTAATTACTACTTCTATTAATACCAGTTTCTATAATAATAATTCTAACTCTTACTTTCCTTCCAGTAAGTCTAACTTTTATATCTATAGTAGCTATATTATTAAAGATAATTTTAATAATAAGGAGAATTAACCCCTCCAAGCAGTTAAGTTTATCTATCTTAATTATAACCTTAAGTATAATAAAAGTAACGTTACCTAAAGTTATATTTTAGGTTAAAATTACTTATACTGTAGATACTTACTATTAAAATTGAAATATAAGTAGAATTTATATCTTTTTGCCGCCAGTCTTAAGTTATATACTGCTGGTTACTAAGTTAACCACCTAAGTACTTATAGTAATTATATTATTATTATTATTATTATTCCTACTAGTAATAAGGAAGGTAGCTTTAAAAGCTACTATATTATTATCGTTTTACTTAATTTCTTTATTATAATTTAATATTATAATAAATATGTTTACTATATCCAGTAGGTAGTTCCTATTTATATTACTACTATATTTATTATTTCCTCTTTCTATATTAAGAATAACTTCTTACTTACTACTATTCTTACTCCCAAATAGGTATATACTAGCCTTAATAGTATTATATAAATAATAATAAATTTTCTTTTCTTCCTTTATGTTCTTTATACTACCTTACTAACCTCTTTCTAATAGAATACTATTATCTACTCTAATAGCTATATTACCCTCTATAACTACTATAGTTATATTTTAAGCTCTACCGAAATTAATTTATCTATTTGCTATTTCTATATTCTTACTAACTTCTACCCCCACTAATAACATCTTAGTTTATAGTTAGCTATATTTATTCCTATTAAGAATAATAATAAGGAGAATAAGCAGAATAACAATAGGGTTATAGATATAGAGAAGAAGGGAAAAAAGAATAATAATTCTTTTATTAAGTAGTAATTTTATAGTTTTATATTTATATAGTTTGGAGGCTATTATATATTCTATTTATAGTTTATATAGTTTTTTATTATTAGCAAATGAATATTAGTTTATTTCTTTTGCAAATATCTCTATATTCTAATTTAAAATATAATAGTACCTTATTATTAATAAGGATCGTTTATAATTCCGAGGTTAATATATTATAGCCTTTATATATAACTAATATATTTTAGTTTTATCTTCACCCTAAGGTATTCTTTATTATAAGAATCTTCTTAACTTTATATTTCTTCCAAGTTTTACTATTCTTCTATACTGAAATAAAACGAAAATCAGGATTAATATCTATATAATATTATAAGAATAAGGAAATAACTTTAGCCTATTTAAGAAGGTTAATATAGAATATTAGGTAAATATTAGCGAAAATATCTAATATAAGATTAAGTAGGCTTAATATATAAATAATATAATATTTATAAGCTATCTAGTTAAGCTTCTTACTTAGCTGGTCTATCTTAAAATATTATAAAAAAAGTTAAATCTTATTATTAACTTCAACCTTCTTTATTATTTATTATATTCTATTAGCTTCTATCTTATTATACTATTAGATATAAGCTATTATAACGTAAGCTAAAATTATATTCTCCTTAGAATAAGTAAGAAATATAAAAACCTACTTTAAATTTAAATTTATAGAGAATTTCTCTGCTATAGTATATAAAATAAATATTATCTTAAAGCTGTTTAGAAACCTATTAGAACTTACTCTAACTATAGAAAGGTTTTTATTATTAAGTACTAGCTAGTATATAGTGATATATAATAGTTAGTCTATTTATAAAAAGATAAAATATATCTCTAGGAATACTTAAATTTTAGATATTACCTACTTTATTTTACTATCTATCTAGAGGTAATATAATAATAAAAAAAGCTATTTAACTTCTTTAAATTAGTATAATATTAACCAAAAGGTACCTGTTTACTTAAATTTCCAGTTAATTATAATTAATATAAGGAAACTATATAATTACTACTATATATTCTGAAAATATTCTATATAAGCTTCTGCTGATATAGATACTATAGTTTCTAACTAAATATATTTCAGAAGCTAATTATTAATATTTATTAGAAACCTAAAATTACCATCTATAGTAGAAGATAACTTTATTATAAAGTTAATTAAAATTTAAAATCAGAATCCATCAGAAATTAAAAGACGCTATAAGATTTTCTAATAGTATCTTTAATCTCTATAGAAATACTAATAGATATTATATATTTTAGTAAACTACTTATTATTCCTTGATATTCTATTCTAATACTAATTCTATAAATATATTATATATATTAATTTAATATTAGGGTAACCTAAAATAGAAAGGTTATAAACTATTTAAGGAATTACTATAATTAGTAACTTATATTTAGAAATTGAAATTTTACCTTAATATAGTAGTATACTTTTTAACCTTACTAAATAGTAAGCTATTTATATTTATTTATTTACCTCCAGGGGAAATATATATATTACCTATTAGATTATATTTCAGCAAATGGTATTCATTAATATTGCTAAAACCCCCTAGCTCTAGAGTATTAGTAATATAGTATTCTAGAATACTATATATCTATCTAGTAGTTTAATAATATTTTACTAGTAATTATTAATTATTAGTATAAACCTTTTTCTACTTTTATTTATCTCTATCTACTAAATTGAAACTATATAAAGTAACCTAACTATATATATTATATTAATTTATAGAAGATAGAAAATCTATATTAGAAGCTATAACTTAGTTATATTATTTTATTTCTACCTTAATAAAGTATCTAGAAATTCCGTAAGGCAGCCTAAATAATATTTTAAAATAAAACTAAACTCTAAAAGAATCTTAATCCACCCTACTTATTACTTTAGAATAAACTTTAAACTTCTAAAATATTCTAAAACCTTATAACTAAAAAAGATAGTAAAGAATTGTATTATACTTTATAGCTTTACTAACTATACTTCTAAATATAATATAACTATTAGTAACTTCTTATTATAAATAATATAATTCTATTAAGTTAAAGTAAATTAGATTAAATAGTGAGCTACTAGCTATAGAATACTCTCTTTATTCTTCTGTAATATATAACCTCCTAATATTACCTTAAAGTGATTTACCTTTACTACTATAAATCTCTCCAGATTCTATTAAACTATAACTAACTTTAAGATAAATATAATCTTAAGAATATTAAATACCTCTTAGTAAACCTTATTCTACCAGAATGAACCCTCCTTCTACATTAATAATATAAGAAGTTTTATATAGCTTAAAAAGTAATTTATTAGATTATAGTAGAAGTTTATAAATTTAAGGAAGTTGTAGATATTCTAAATATTCTTAGAAACTTTCTATTTCTATATAAGTTTAATCTTCTTAAAACTATATCATATTTTCTTTGTCACCTTAATAATAAAACTAAGATACTTAACTGTTTTTACTAAAGGTTTATATTTCTCCAGATTAAATTATAAGTTGGCTTTCTTTAGCTACCTTAAAATATCGATAACTTTAGCTTTATAACTAGCCTATAATCTATAACTATAAATAAAAATATTATTAGTGTGATTATATTGAAGATCTCTAACTATTGAAATTATATATCTCTCGGGGTCCTATTTAGGTAAGTATACCTAATAGTTAGCTTTTACCTCATAAACCCTATAGATAAGCTGAAGCTGAGGAACTATTTAAACGGAGGAAACCTCAGGCAGTAAGTATAGTTAGTTAATATAATAGCTAATTAATATAGAAGGTATATTTATTATAAAAGGAAGAAAAATATAGATTTATATTTATTATAGTGACTTTTTAAGAATTATAATTAGTTATTATATAATATTTACTACTAGCTAATTATACTTATTATTAGCTATTAATAATTACTAACTATTAATAGCTATTAATAAGTACTACTAGCTAGTAGTAGTTACTATATTTAGTTTTATAACTGGAAGATATATTCTAACTACTAGTTATAGTCACCTGTCGCAGGATTCAAACGTACTATACTTACTAAAACGGCAAGAGCCAGCTAGACGTTAAACCACTACATCAAACGGAATAAAAATACTATTAAATTATATTATAATATAATTATTAAGTATATTCTAAAGTATCTATTAGTTTCACTAGGGGAAGGTATATTATATATATTATTATATATAGTATACTAATAAGGTTAAAGGTTTTAATATTTATAGTATATAGCCTATAGATTATATATAAGCTAGATCTAGATACTTTAGGAAATTAATTACTAATTACCTAGTAGTTAGTAATAATTAGTAGCTAGTTATTACTAATAGTAGTAATTTCCACTATTAGATTATATTATATTATTAATATATTATAGAACTCTAATAGCCTTCTAGTTATTATATTACTAATACTAATAAACTTTCTTTTTATCTTATTTTTATAATATATTATATCTCTATATATAAGATAAAGTTAATTAAATAATCTATATTTTTTAACTAAATAACCTTCCAAATTTTCCCCTTTTATTTTAAAGGGGTAATATATTTCTTTATATAAACTATTATATTATTTATATTAATAAATCTCTTTAGAATATAATTTGGAAACATGTTTAGTAAAGATATTAGTAAGATTACCTTTACTGTTAATTTACTATACCTTATAAAGTTCTTAATATTTATATAATTACTTTAAAGTAATTATATTAATTATAAGTTTCTTTTTTGTATAATATGAAGTTTTATAAGGTATTTATATAATAAATATAAATTAATATATATAATTATAGAAATGAAAAGAGAACTATAATAAACTATAATTCTTCGTAAAACTATAGTAATAATATATATAAACTCTATATTAATAACTAAAATATAAATCTCTAAAGTAAATATACTTCTAATTACTTTTTTACTTTTAACTAAAAAGTAATAAACTAAAGTACTTGCAATTATAAACTTACTTTTACTTATAGCTATCTCTTAACTTAAAATTATTATACATTTCAGTTGAGATAATGAGTTAATATTATTAGTAAAAATGCTATCTAAAGAAATATAGAGGTATATTTTAGAGAGCTTAAAAGAAATAAAAGTTAATATTTAATTTAAATATTCTATTTACTATTTAATATACTTATTAGAGGAAGTAGTAATATTACCAGAAAGGTATTATTATTATATTATATATAAGAAACTTAAAAGTATCTTAGGCTAGTAAATTAGAATAATATATACTTTATATATATATTATTTAATATAGTTTGTTTTTAAATATCTTAAAGTTTATAAGTATATAAATAATAGTAAGCTTATAACTTTAGTTATTTTACTTAAAAAGAAGATTTTTACCTTAGAAGGAAATTATACTACTATTAAATATTAGTAATATTAACTTTATAAGAAAGATCTTAAGTTTTACTACAAGGAAGATTTTTATTAGGTTTCTATTTCCTTATTAAATAAAAAATAATATTAAAATAACTAAGAATACTATTAGTTTATTTACTAATTATACTAAATATCGTATTATTAGGTTAAGATATAAGAAGGTAAACACTATAAATAAATAACTTTATATATATTAATTCTTTATAATATTTTAAGTATATTATCTACCAGTAAGTATTAGGTTCAGCTAAACTATAAAATAGCTTGATAGTTATTATTATAAATTCTAAAGAATATTAATTCTTAAGGTAACTAAGTAACTGAATTATAATATATCTTATAAATTTAATTATAATTTAAATATAAGTCTAAATAAGGGAGGGGCTGATAGCTTGCTTTCTATTGCGACTATTAGTGGATATGTTACCCCCTGAAATATAACTTCAGCCCTCCCACCCCCCGCTAACTAATGCAGCCGGCCCTAAGTCAGCTGATATACCCGCCCCACGTCAACCTTTTTAACAACAAACAACCAATAACTCCTTCCGCGTCAACCTCACGCCCTCTCCTCACGCCCTAACACCCTCACGCTATCAATATATAATTCAAATATCTTAAGAGATTTAATTACTGCTAACTATAGCTACTTTATTTAAACACTTATTATAATCTTAATATCTATAATCTTAATATCCTCACCTTCTAGATAAAGCTTTATACTCCTAATATAAAAGTTTTCTACTATTAAAATAAAAGTTTTCTACTACTAATATAAGCTAACTTATAATCTCTATATAAATATAGTAGAACTTAGCTTACTTTTATTAGTAAATAATCTTAATATTCTAATTAAATATAATTAATATATAAATAATAATAATATAGATATAAATATATCTAGTATAATTATATAATATTTAAAATCCTATTATTATAATATTATAATATTCTAAAATATCTAGTAACTAATATAATATATTAATATTAAGATACTATCTAATTAATAACTGGTCTCTAAAATTAACAGCTTAATATAGTATATTATAGAATAATTAGATAACCTTCTTCTGAATTTCTAGAGTCTATTTATTAATATTAATATTTATAATATTACTTAAACTTTCTAGAAGATATTAATACTTCTAGTTATAGAGATTATAATAGAATATATAATTCCCACTATTATATTTCCTTAGTTATAGATAGCTATATAGATTTAAAAGGAATTTCGATTTTATTATAAAAAATATAGAAAAGTAATAAATTATCAAATACTTAGTTTTCAGTTTTCTATTTTATCTTATCTTCAAGAGATTTATAAAGATTCTTAACTTTATAACTTTAGTAGTTACTTTTAGCTATATATATTAAGCTTTAGCCTTACTGAAGCTTTTACTATATAGATTATTACTATAAGATCTTCCTCTACTATAAGGTTAAATATTATAACTAGAAGTATAATTATCTATAATAATAGGTAATTTTATTACTATTTAAACTAGTTATAAGCTAGTATTAATATTAATACTATTACTAGGTAAAATTTACAGTTAGAATTATATATAGAGTGAAGAGCTTAAATACCACTATAGATATAGAGTAAAAGTAACTAAATAAGTCTGAATAATATCTTTTAGCTAAAAAAGAAAATCTTCTTTTTTTATTAATATAGAAATAATAGCTATAATTAATTCTTACCTACTTCTTTATATTATAAAGAATTAAGTAATAATTATAAGTTTTTTGTTATCCTTAAAATCTTAAATTATAAGTTTTAATTTATTATATACTTAGTTACTATTTTTATCTTTAATCTCATTAATAATTTAAAATTCAAAGATAATATAGTTTCTATAGAGAATGAAATTATACTAAATAAATTTAAATATATTATTATTAATAATATTTTCTATTTTCGTTTCTATTAATTCTTTAAAGAGAAAGCTAGAAGTAGTAATAATTTCTTTTTAGTGGAGGAATCTTAAGAGGGTTAAATTAACTTCTTCCTTAGCTGTAAGAAAAGCTATAAATTAGTTTTCTTAGTTACTTTCTTATTAAAAGAGGATATTCTAGTTAAATATAGCTTTTAAGAGTTTAAAAAATGACTTTATAACTTTCTAATATTGAGTATACTTATTCTTCTTATTAAAAAGTAGTAGTATATTACTTTTAATATAATGAAAAAGGATATTCTTATTTTCTGGTATCTCTAAAGTATTTAGAAGTTTGAATATAATAGGAAATAAAATTAAGGTAAATAATATCTCTTAAGAGAAATTTTCAGCCTTATTAATATCAATATTATTATATTTATAGTTAAAATATTTATATTCTTCTATTTAGATATGTATTTAAAGAGAAATGTTATTGTTTGTATAATATATTTATATAAAAATCAAGTGAAACTCTTATAAACTATAAGGAAAGTTAATAATATATATTTTACTATAAATAATAAGTAGATAAAAGAAACCTTACTGGTATTTGTTTTATTATATATATATAAAAACCTATAGTAGGAAACTTATAACTTAAGAAGTATTAAGTTTATTCTAAATAGCTATAATATTATTAACTGTTTATTGTATATATTTATAATAAATAAGCTTAGTTACTTTTTATATTATCTATATTTATAATATTATCTCTAGAAATAAAACCGAGCTTTTAGTAACCTAGAAATAAACTTTAAAGAAATAAAGTGTAAATATAAAATTATTTTGACTAGTAATATTATTTATTAACTTATAAGTAACCTGACGGTAATAATTTTAATATAATAATAATTATGTTGAGTAGTAAATTTTATATATATAATAGAGAAGAATATAATAATATTCTATCTTACTTAGTTTAATATATATCTTAATAGATATAATTCTAATAATTAAGCTTATTATTTTTACTTCTAAGTAAAACTCTTCGGATTAAATGTTTATTTCAGTTTTAATAAAAACAAAATTAAGTAAATCTAGATAAATATTAATTTAATATATCTTAAACACTTTCTTTATTACTCTTACTAAAATTTTAGGTAGAAAGTAAGTAATATTAAAAACTATAACTTTATTACTAATATAGAGAATAAGATAATTACCTTTAAGGTAAAAAATATTAATAGTAACTTTAAAATAAAAGTTAATATTATTATAGAGAATAAATATAAATTAAAAGGAGGTAATATTATATATTTAGTATTAGTAGTAGTATTTTTTGAAAGTTATAAAAGCTTCTTAGTTAAATAGATATTTAATATTATAGAGAACGTCTTAGAAATATATAATAAATAGATATTTAAAGTAATAATAAAGTCTCTAGATTTAAATTTCTATTAAATGTAAGAAACTAAGTATCTTCTTCTTATTTAATAGTATTTATGGATATTTCTATTGATATACAATAGAAATAACCTTTTTATTTTAATATAACTAATTATAAATATTATTAAAAGTAATATTAAAGTAATTTATATTCATAAAATATAATAGAAACAAAATCTTATAAGAAACAATATAGAATATTATTATACTAAGTAATATAAATATATTAATTATATTTATTATATTTACTATCTTTTCAAGTTTATTATCTCTAAAATGATAGATATTAATTTTTCCCTGGAGGTTTTGAAGAGAATAAAGGAAAAAGTAATTTATTTTAGAGTATTAAACTGGAACTAGCTAGATATAAAGTAGTTAGTAATATTTAAGTTAAATAAAATCCTTTAGAAAACTATATCTCAATAGTATTCTTTAAGAATAAATATTAATATTAAAGTAGTAATCTTCTTAATTATATTATCTTCTTTTATTAAAATATAGATTACCACTTGATTTTAAAGAATTCTTATAATCTTTTAACTATCCAGAAGTATAAATTATTCTTTGAAATAGAGAGTAATAAAGTTATTTAAAATGCTACTTAGAGAACTTACTACCTCAGGTTAACTTTTAAGTTAATAATTCTAAAGATAATATATTATTATATTATCTTTAATAGTAATTTTATAAGTATCTCTAAAATTATTATTTAAACTTTCTATTTCCTTATATTATATAATAAAGTAGTAATAGGTAAATACTAATATATCTACTATATAAAAGGTAAATATATATTAATTATAAAAGTTTTTTCTCTTCTTAAGAAAATATATTATTAACTAGTAATTAGATTTACTATATATACAATACTTCTTATTAAACTAGCTATATAAAGCAGTTAGAATTAAATAATATTCTCCTCTAAATAATACTTACAAATAATCTTCATTATTATATTTATATCTTTAGTAAAAACGTTAAGGTAGATTATATATTTAGTTAGTTTAATATCGATTTATATTAATTAATAAAGATTTCTTAGAATTATTAGTATTTTTAAGTATATATTAAAATATTATAGAAGGTAAACGTATAGTAATAATAGTAGCAAATTATAATTAATTATAAACATTCCATTATATTACTATAAAACTAAAGAAAGCTAATTAATATTTTAATATTCCTTAGTATATACTTAAGAGATAGCTTTAAAAATTAGAATTAATATACTATTTAAGAGGGAAGATTCTCTAAATATATATTAACTCAGTAAAAAGAATCTTAAATATCTTCTTTCTTATTTTATCTAAATTATTAGTAATAATATTTCAAGATACTATATTATATCAGTTAGTAAGATAAACCTATTAGTCTTTATAACATTTAAAATCATTCGTAATTTAGAAAGTTATATTATAAGATATTATAAGGTTAAGTAAATTACTAAAATAGTTAAAGAAATATTTAAAAGCCTAATTCTTTAATATAATTAAAAAGACTTTAGTTTATATATAATTAGATATATCTAACTTTAGATAATAGTCTCTAAAACAATAAACTTTTAATTTAAGGATATTATAGAAAGCTTCTCTATATTTTATCTTAAAGTTATATATCTTTATAAAATTAGTTATATTCTTAATTATCAGCATATTAATAGTAAGGAATTTAGTTTCTTAGTAATTATTTATAAGGTTAAAATAGAGAGAAGAAGCTATAGAAGGTAAAATAGGGAATTTATACTATTAATTCTAGTTATAAGAAGGTTACTACGTTTATTAATCTTTAAGATCTTATTATATAAGTTATTCTTATTATTAAGAGGCTATATTTTTTACTAATAATAATAAAAAGATTATATGTTTCTCTACTTATTAAAATACTTCTTGAGACTAATTTCATAAGATAGTTAAATAAATCTTAAATTTTATAAGGTCTTAATATATTACTTTTCAGTATTACTTCTAGAAAGTAAAATATATCCACTAGATAAAAATAATATCTTTAAGAAAACCTAATTATTTATTAATAAGTATCTCAAAGTTTCATAATTTTATTACTATTTCTTAAACTTCTTCCTTAGTCTATAAAATAAACCTATTCAACTTTATTAGGTTTCTAAAAATCTGGTAGAATTATTTACTTTTTACATTAATCTTAATATTATAAAAAAGGAAAATAGTCTGTAAATACTGAGGTATTTATTTATCTTTAATAATTTATATCTCCTTTAGCTACTTTTTAAAATTATCTTCAAAGAAATTCAGAAAGTGTCTACTAAAAAGATAATTATATATATATATATATTATTATGATCTATATAACTTAGTTATTAATTAAGTTAGAATTATATTCTATAATAAAATTAAAGTTTGTTTATTTACTTAAAACCTTACTATTAAGATGAAACTTCAGTTTTATTAGTACTTTTACCTTTAAAGGAATAATATTACTTATGATAGTAAGGTTTTTAAACAATTATTTAAATTATTCTATTAATTTAGATATTTTACTTATTATTTCCTAATTATAGGGAAATTATAAAGAAATATAAATTAAAAGAGAAAAGAAGAAAGAAGATAGAACATTCTATTTCTATTATTTACTATTTCTATTTATCAATATTATATAGGGAAAGATTTAATCTCTAAGAGGAAGGCTATCTACTAGTTAAATAAGGAAAAACAGAAAAGAAAAGAAAATTATATAGATAAAGAAAAAGAATAATATAAGGAAATTAAGAGAAACCTAAAATACTATAAATGTCTTTACTATAAAAGTCTAGTAAATCTTATAATATAAATATTTACTAAATATATTTATATAAAATATATTTAGAATTTCTTCTGTAAGTTAGCTTTAAGTATAAATAAGTATCTAGCTACCAGAATTAAGATATATTAATATAATTATTAATAACATATTATTTTACCCTAAGTTAAATAAGAGGTTATTATTAAAAATGTCTAAATAAATCAAGAGATTAGTAACCTTACTTTAAGTTAAATTTAATAATTTCTATTATTATTTCTATCTAAATAAACCTTACTAATCTATAGTAAATAGTAATAGTAAAATTAACGACTAATTAATATTAATTATACTAGAGAAATATATATTATATATACCATTATATATAATATACTCATAAAGTTAAAAATATTAATATTTATAGTATATAGCTTATAGGCTATATATAGACTAAATCTAGATATTCTAGGTAATTAGTTACTAATTACCTAGCGGCTAGTAATAACTAGTAGCTAGTTATTACTAGTAGCAGTAGTTTCTGTTAGAGTTATAGCTATTTTTCTATTACTCTTTTTATTCCAAATACCCTATATTAGGTAAATAAGGATGAAGTATTCTACTTTACGTTCATAATCCTATATTTTCTATTTATTCTAGTAAATTAATTATCAGAATTAAGATTATATAACCTATATAAATTATACTCTAAATTAGTTAAACTTTAATACTAGAGAATTTGATAAACGGATTATGTAGTGGTCCGTATGTAAAATAGCTTCTATTTTATCTATTTCATATAAGTCAATATTTCTAAAAGCAAACGCTATTTTAATAGATATATAAAGAAGCTTCCCACTTTTAGTAAAATTAGAACTTCCTATCTTTATTACTATTTCTACTAATATCAGTACTGTTTTCAGATATAATTCTGAATTCCCTATTCTTCTGTAATTTATTAAGTGTTAATTTCCCTCAACCTATTTACTAGTTTTCTATACTAGTTTAATAGGTTATAAGTTTAGTTTATATACTCTTATTACTATTATATCTACTAATCTTTATCTTCTATTTAGTTACTTTTACTTTGTATCTGTAGTGATATTTAGGCTCTTTATCCTATATATAGTTCTAACTGTAGAATTTACCTAGTAATAGTATTTATACTAATACTAGCTTATAATTAGTTTAAACGGTAATAAAATTACCTATTATTATAGATAATTATACCTCTAGTTATAATATTTAACCTTATAGTAGAAGAAGACCTTATAATAATAATCTATATAATAAAAACCTCAGTAAGGCTAAAGTATAATACATATAGCTAAAGGTAACTAGTAAGGTTATAAGGTTAAGAATCTTTATAAACCTCTTGAAGATAGAATAAAATAAAAAGCTGAAAGCTAAGTGTTCTATAATCTATCGCTCTTCCGTATCCTTCACGATAGAACCGGAATTCCCCTCAAATCTATATAGCTACCTGCAACCAGAGTAATCTTTATCTCCTATTAATATTAATATTTATATTTTTACTAATATCTATTTAGATTATACTAAAAATTATACTAACTAACCTTAAATTTCCCTTTATCTATTTATCTCTAAAAAACCTCTCTTAATTATCTCTATAAAGCTTTATAGCCTATTTTTTTAACCTCAGCTAATAACTAACTAAACTTTTATCTTAATTAATTAGTTTAATATCAGATAAATTTATAAGAAGATTATACTAGTTAGGATAGTTAGCTTACTACTAAGTTAGGAAAAGAGATAATTAAGTAGCAGAAACTAAGATTTTTTATATTTAGGTTTACTGAAATCTTCTATAAACTAGCTTTTAGGTCCACTAAAACCTTCTATAAACTACCTCTCAGGGTTACTAAAATCTTCTATAAACTAGCTTTCTAAGTTTACTAAAATCTTCTATAAACTAGAATACTAGAAATTTACTAAGATTCTTATAAATTAGAAATTTCTTTTTAGTTTACTATAATTATTATAAACTAGATTATATAGTTATTAACTATTAATAAAAATAGTTTCTTATAAAACTTAAACCCTAAACCTCTACTACTTACAGTTTTTAGTTAATCTTTTAGATTAACCGTTAGGCTATTTATCTATTAATCTTACTAATTAGTAATATTCTACTAAAGTTAGTCTATAAGTGTCTTAATTCTGTATCAGAATTTAGATTAATTCTTTATTAAATAACTACTTTAAATATTAAAGTTAATTTTGAAAATTATAGAAGACTCTAAGTTCTACTTTATCCTTAAGTTAAAAGAGACTTAGAATTATAGTATTTAGTCTATTCAAATGAAAGTTTTACTTATTAGTAAAAATATATTTATAAATTTAACTCAGTTTATCAATAAAAGTAATTCTAATAAATACTATAAGGTTTTCAGTTATATATAGTTAAACTGTAAGGATAGCTTTTTAAAAGTTATAAAACATAATACTAATATATTTAATACTTTCAGTTGTTTAAAAAAACTTTATAAGCCTATTAGTCTTTCAAATAAGTTTCTTACTTATGAAGAACTTTTTAATATTACGTTTGGTAATCTTAAGATTATAGAAAGATATCTTGATAAGATAAAAAGACTTATTAATAACCTATCCTATAATAAGGTCAGATTACTAAATTAAGTAGTTATTATCTATATTCTGAATAGTTTAAATAAAAGTTATAAGGATTTTATTACTACTATTACTTAAAGTCTTAGATTTAATAAGGATTCTTATAAGTTAGATTCTTTATTCTCTAATTTATTAGATAAATCTAAAAGAAAAATACATACTTTTATAGTTAATTTTATAAGTAAGAAAACTTTTAAGAATAAAGTTACTAAGCAGTCTTTTAATAAAGTTAAAAAACCTTAGAAAAAACATAAGGGTATCTTCTATAAATACTATAAAAAGACTAATCACACTAAGGAGAATTATTTTAATCTTTATCCTGAAAAAGCTCCTAGCTAGATAAAAACTTTAAAAAATAAAAGCTCTTCTTCTTCTACTTCTAATAATATAAAAAAGAAGAAAGAGAAAAGAAATAAAACAATAACTCCGAAAAAGTGAATATTCTTTTAACAGATAATAATATTAAAGAAATCTCTAGTTCTATAACTAAACATCTTATATAACCTAATTTTACTATTAAAGAAATTATGAAAGAAGATAAGGAAGAGAGTAAAGAGGAAATTAAGTTGAAAAATATAATTCTTACCTAACCCCTTTTAAAGTCTCATACTAATAAAACTTTAGGTTCTTTAATTTCTAAAGTTTAAAAAACTGAAATTTCTAATATTAAAAATAAGATTAATACTATTTCTTTCTTTATTAATACTGATACTACTATTTATATAGTAAAGAGTTACTCTCTTTTAGTTAACAAAATAAACGTTATTAAACCTATTAAGTGGGGTAATATAAAAGAAATTATTTTAACTTTAAAAAGTGATTTAAAATTTACTTTAAATAATATTAAATATTTTTAAACCATATTTATTATATACTATAGTTACATATTGATTTATTAAATTAATCTAGACTTAATGTTATAGAAATCTCATTTATCTTTTTAATAAACTTATTTTATTTGATATCAAAAGGGATAAGTTATTACTTATAGAAACTAAAGTTAATAACCTTTATAAGTTTCAACTTCCTATTAGTAAAGATTCAATTCTTAATACTATTATTAATAATAATATTAATAACTTAAAACTCTAGTATAATCAAAAAGGTTATACTAGTAATATTCTTAAGTTACTTACTAGTACTATAAATAATATAAGTTATAAGTATAGTAAAGATAATAAACTACCTACCTGTAAAGCCTACCTTAAAGGCAAATTTATAAATAAAGTAAATAGAAATTCTAATAACTTTAAGAAGTTTAAATATCTTAATTATATTAATTCAGATTTATATTAACCTATTTCTCCTGAAACCTATAATTACTATACATACTTTTTCTTATTTATTAATAAATGTAGTAGATTTATCTGGGGAAAGTTATTAAAAACTAAATATTCTAAAAAGGTAACTTCAGCTTTTAAAGGGTTTATTAATATAATAAATAATAATAATAATAATAAGGGAATTAAAGAAGTTAATACTGATAGTCGCTCTAAGTTCTCTAATAATAGAATATAACTTATCTATCTAAATAATAATATTATCTATAATATAAAACCACCCTATACTTATAAACCTAATTGTTGGTTTAATCGTCAGAGTAATTGCATGCCGTATATAATCTCGTCGTATGGGTGCAAACTGGTATTCTGGTTATTAGTTGTTATTATTACTATATTATATGGCGTATAGCGTTATATAAGGCTCTAGATCTATAGTGTGGCAATTACTTACTAATTACTATACTATTTAGCTACAGCTAGTATTAGATACCAGATACCTATAGCTAGTAGGCTATAGAGAGTATACTACTATATATATAGTAGTATATATAGTTACTATATACTTTATAGTATAGTATAACTAATACTGGTAACTTTCCTTTTTATTATATACTCTGATACCTATCTATTTATATGAAAAATAATACTTTTTACGGTTTATACCCTTTTGCCTAAATAATATCTAAATACCTATTTATCTACTTTACTTAAGTTATCTATTCCTCTATTTAAATAGTTATATAGTTTAAATTAATAAATCTCTTAAGAGTGTAGTTTAAAATACCCTTTATAAAAATATTAGTCATATTATTATATCTATTAATTTACAATATCTTATAAAGCTTACAGTATTTATATAATTACCTTAATATTATAATATTAATTATCAGATACTTCTCTTTAGTAATACTAAGCTTTATAAGGTACTTATAAAGTAAGTATAAGTTAGTATATATAATAGTTAAAATCTGAGGAAACTTTTAAGACTTAAGAATCTTCTTAAGTAATATAACTATAGTATAAGTAAAGTCTATATTAGCTACTATAATATAAATCTCTAAGGTAAGTTTACTTCTAGTAACTTTCCTACTTTTAGTAGATAAGTAATATATAAGGTTACTATAAAAGTTAAACTAGCTATTACTAATTATAGTTTCTTAGCTTAGAATTATTATAAATTCCAGTTAAAATAAGAAATTAATATTATTAGTATAAAAGCTATTAATAAAAATATAAAGATATACCTTAAAGAGGTTAAGTAGTATAAAGTTAAGCTTTTAGTTAAGATACTTTATTTGCTACTTAAGTTATTTATTAAGTATAGCGGTATTATTACTTAAGAATTATTATTTTTATACTATATATAAGAGGTTAAATAAAGCTTCCAGTTAATATATAGAGGTAAGGTATATACTATATATATATTATTTAATATATACCTTCTTAATTATCTTAAGTGTGGCGTATATATTAATAAAAGCTAGTTTTTACTCTTAATACTTTTGATGTAGGTAGAGGTAATTATCATAAAGTAATAAAATACCTCTATTAAATATAAGAAGTATAGTTTCTAAAAATACAATTTTAGGCTTTACCTTAAATAAGGTTTTTTCAAGCTTCTTATCCTTTCAGTAAGAAAATACTATATTAGAGAGACTAAGAATATTATTAATTTATATACTAATAAGGTTAAAAATATTATTTTTAGTATATAAGATAAGAAGATATAGATTATATATTAAAATCTCTATTTATAACTTCTCCTTATAGTATATAAAGTAAGTTACCTACTAGTAGGTTCCAGCTTTAGTAAGGCTATAAAGTAACTTAATAATAATTATTATACAGTTTAGAGGGTACTACTTTTTAAGATATAAGGATAGTTCAGCTATAATATACCTTATAAGCTTTATTTTAGCTTAAATGTAAATTTAAGTAATATTATAAAGCTATATTATTTTATCTTTATATTTAAGGAAAGTTAAAATTACAGCTAAAATTAACTACTAGCTACTATATTAAGTTATTAGTAATTATATTTAAATATTAAACTTACTATAGTTTCTGAAGCTTTAAATTATAAGTTTTAACTTCTTATAAGCTTTATTAATATCTTTATTTTTAACCTTATTAATAATATAAAACTTAAAAAGCTTATAGTTTGAATAGAAAATAAAATTATATTAAATAATCTTTATAATATTATTATTAATAATATTTTTAACCTTCTTTTTAATGAATTCTTTAAATAGTAAGCTGGATATTATAATTATATTTTTATATAGAGGGTAAGTAAGAATACTAAATCTAACTATTTCTTTACTATAAGGTATAGTATAAAATAAGATTCTTAGCTAAACTCTAAAAATAGTAAACTAACTATATATCTATAAGTTATAAAACTTAGAGATATTAGTTAGATCTAAGGTTTATATATTACTTATAATATATTACTAACTACTAGAGGGGGGAGGATATTATTATCTCTTAAAGTAAAGATAATATAAAATATTAGTTATATATTTGGAGTTTTGAGGATAGCTATAGATAAAATTAGAATAGCTGTATAGAATTATAAGCTTCTCTTTACTATTAGGTTATTTAGAGATTCTTAGCCTAACTGAGGGTTAGTATATAAAATGATAAATATTAGTTTTTATAAAATTATCGCTTTAGTTATATTATTATTAATTTCTTATTTATTACTTTTAAAATACTATTTTATAGCTATCAATTAAAATGTTTAAGAACTATAAGGTAGCTTAAGAATATAAGTTTTACTATAGGTAGTAATAAGAGAATATAGTTTTTACTAGCTTCTTTTCTTTTACTATATATATATATATATATAAATCTAGAATAGAAGAATTATTATATAAGAAGTATTAAAGCTATTATATATTACTAAAATAGTATTAATAGTATACTTAGTATACTTTCAATAAACCTCCTCTATAGCTTTATATATAACTTAAGTCTAGGTAATAATATTTAGAAAGAAAGCTGAATCTTCCGTAAGGTATAGATATACTCTAAAAATAAGCAGGGTAGATATAAAGCTATTTAGGCTGGTAATAATATTAATTACCTTATATATTACCTAAAGGGATACTTCTTAAGTAGCAGTAGGAAGTTTTATATAGTAAATATTATATATATAGTAGAGAAATATATAGTAATATTTGACTTTACTAATACTATTATGTATCTTGATAAATATAATATAAACTATTAACTTTATAGTTTTTACTTTTAATCTAAAGTCTTTAGATTAAAAAGTTATATTTATAACGTAGTTAATAAGTGAGTGCGCCAGATAAGCGAGGGCGCCACCTAACTGCGTCTATATAACCACTTTAACCTTACACTTAATTACTCTCCCAAGAATAATATAATTAATAAAAAATAAAGTATAGATATAGCTAACCTTATAAACTATCCAGAGAGACTCTAAACTTAGTATTCAGACTATAGTAAAGATCTACTTAATTAATTATAATATATTAATATATAGATCGAAAAATATCCTATTATAATATAATATTATATTTAGTTCATAGAAATTAATTATGTTTAAAGAGGAGAAGTTAGTTAAATATATTCTTAATCTAGATTCCTAATTATTTCCTTCCTATATTAGTAGTATAGAAGATATAGCTAATTAACTACTTACTAATTATTATATACCTCCTATTTAGAAGTATTAGGCTTTAAACTTTATTAAGTAATAGTTATAGCTTTAGATATACCTTTTTTATAAATATAATTATAAGAGGATCTAATATAAAGATCCAGATATAATAAATATATAGTTTCAGCTTATAGTGAATATAGTTATAAAATATAGTATTATAGACTCTAATATCTATAACTTTAATAAAATTAACTTTATAATAAGCTAGATTATATCTGGAATAGTTATTATAAATATAGAAAGATATTTATATATAAGAATAATATAGCTTAGTAATTATAAATAAATTACAGTTATTCAGACTATTAGTTTATTAAGCTATAGTATTCCACTATATATTATTATTATAAGTTAATATTACCTCTCTACTTAGTATATAGAAATAGGTTTTCCACGCAACTAAGTTATTATAATATCTAAAAATAGTTAAATAATAAATAAAAGAAACCTAGATTAGTTTCAGTATTTTAATTAGTATATAAAACTATATATAAGTAGTAGATATTACCTCCTTATTATTAATAGTTATAAAAATCACTATACAGCTAACTTTAAGATATATTATAAGGAAAATAATATTATTATACTTTATATACTAATCTATTTCTTTTATTTATTTTAGCCTTTAGACGTTAGATATTTTAGGCTACTAAAGAAGATATATAGTTAATAAATTAAGGATAAGATATACTAGAATAATATCTATATTATAAAGGAAAACGTCTTTCCTATATTTTATGAGGTTTTTATATAAGTTCTTATAGTTAAAAATATTTAGGAAGGTTTTAGAGAGGCTGGACTTATTCCTCTAAATACAGAAAGTATACTATTAAAGCTTAATATTAAGTTATATACTCTAATATCTTTAGAGTTCCTTCTAATAATACTTTCTATATAAATTTCTTAAATACTAAATAACCTAATAGAAATATCTTTTCAGTCTGAATTTATTAAGAGGAAAGTTTTCCGCTATTAAAATAACTTACTAATTTTAATTATTAAAACTATAGAGTATCTATTAAAGAAAGTATATAGAGTTATATATTAGATTATTTTATTAAGATTTAAGATCCAGATTCTTTAAGAGGAGAATAACCTACTTAGTAGATACTAGAAGGCTAAAAAAATATATCTTAAATGAGGAGAAAATCTCACTATAGCTAAAGTAGAAAATTTTTAATTATAGAGAGAGATTATAGTTTAGATTAAGGAGGAAATATACTAGAGTAATAGTTACTAACTAAGGATAGAGATAAGCTAATAGTAATATAGCGTCTGTGGGAATACTGATTATAATATATAAATATATTAATTTACTGAAGAAATATCTAAAGAGGAGGATCTTAATTAGTTTAAATTTAATTAATCTCTTATATATTATATAGCAGTTAAAAATATAGTGAGGTTATAGTTAGGTGGCGTACTTACTTATCTGGCGCACTCGCTTATTAACCACGTTATTAGTAGTAATAAAATTAGAAGGAGTTTAGTTTATATTAATTTAATATATCTTAAGAGCCTCCTATATTACTTTTACTAATAGGTTAGGTAAAAATCGAGTAGTATTAAATACTATAGTAGTATTAATAATATAAAGTATATTATAGTTATTAATATAAATAATGGTAATAATAATCTTAAAGTTAAAGTTAATATTATCCTAAATAGTAAATTAGAAGTATAAAGAAGCTATACTATATATTTAGTAGTAGTGGCAGTACCTCTTAAGAGCCTTAAAAGTATACTATTTAACTGAATATTCTACCTTATTAAGAATATTATAAAAGTATATTACAATTGGATATTTATAATAGCAGTAGAGTTTCTATATCTCTATCTCTATAAGATATATAAAAGTAATTATTTTCTTCTTATTAAGAAGTATCTATAAATACCTCTATTTTTAAATAATAAGTATAATCTTTTTACTTTAATAAAGTTTATTATAACTATTATTAAATATAGTATTAAAGTAATCTATATCTATAAGGTAAAGGAGGAAGAATATATTATAAGGAATTATATAACATATAATAATATTAAATAGTATAAATATATTAATTATTCTAAACATTATAATAGGGGTAGCTTCTCTGAAGTATATTATAATTAATTTATCTTATAGAGGTATAAGAATAATAGAGGGAAAAACTAACTACTTTAATATAGTAAACTGGAAGTATCTAGTAGTTAAGAAGCTAGTAGTATCTAAGTTAGATAGAATACCTTAAAATATAGTATTTAAGTAGCAGCCTTTAAGTATAAAGATATATATAAAGATAATAGTATTATCTATAAATTTACTACTAATAGTAATATTTTTAGTAAGAATATAGACTATTACCTAATCTTAGAGAATTTCGGTAATTTCGCTTTTATTAAAAATAATAAGCTTCTTACTATAAAATAATATAAAAAATATCTCTAAAGTAAATTCTATAAAATAATTTTCCTTAAGGTTAATATCTATTTAGTATTATATAATAATATCTTTATTAATATTAACTTCTGGCGGAACCTTATAATTATTATTATTAAGACTATTAATATCTTTATAACTTATAAGGAAAACTTAGTATATTACTATAAAATATATCTTAGAGTTAGTAGTTAACTTATACCTATTAAATAAAGTATACTTCTTCTTAAGAATATATTTTATAAACTAATAATTAGGTTTACTATATATATAATATTTTTAATTGGTATAACTATATATAGATATTAGAAGTAGATAATAGCTACTTAAAATGTAAAACTATATATATATATAGAGATATAACTATAATCTTAAGAGTTACCTTAAGGTAAATTATATATATAATTAGTCTAAAATTAGTTTCCAGCTACTCTCTAGTAATTATCTCTATTATCTTATAAATATTATACCTTTTAGATTAATATAATATTACTTATAGAAAATTATAACTAATTACAGAAATTCTGGGTGGTTACTATAAAACTAAAGAAGGCTAACTAGTATTTTAGTATACTATAGTATATACTTATAAGCTAGAGGTAGAGGATATTATCTATTTAAATTCTAGCAGGAAAGGTTTTTTTAAATATATATAAGTTTTAAGATTAGAAGCTTAAAAGCTTCCTTTTTACTTTTATTAGGATTCTTAATAATAACATTTTGAAAAGTAGTATTTTACTAGTTAGAGAGGTAAAGCTATTAAGTTTTATTATTTTTAAAGTAATTCTTAACTTTTTAGATTATTGTATTAAATATGAGGTTAATATTTAAGTTACTTAAGTAGTTAAAGTAAAATTTGAGAGTATTGTTTTTAAGTATAATTAAAAAAATCTTTACTTATATATACTGTAGGATACTAAGCTTAAAATAGTAAGTACGAAAAATATAAATTTTTAACTTAAGGATATCATAGAGGTTTCTGCTATATTTTATATTTTTATTATATAATTCCGTAAAGTTTATAGTATTTTTAGCGGATATATTATTAAAAGAAGTAATAGAGGTAATATATAGAGAATATTCTTAATAGCCAGGTTAGTTCCAGCTGGGGTCTTAGTAGTTCTCTTAATATTAGAGAGGCTTTAAGATAGTTTAATAGGATGCTAGTAAGCCTGATAGTTATAATAGAGGTTTCTTACCTAAGGCTATATATATAGACTAGCTGATTTAGTAGTAAATATCTTTCTTTAACTATTTATAGCGAGAGTATTACTAATATAATGCTTTTAACTTTTAGTTAGATATTATAGAGAAGTAGCAGAAAATTTAACTTTATTATTATAAAACTATTAAGTTATTTAGAATACTTCTTAAAGTTACTTCTTAGAGTATTATAATATCTATTATAATTATTAATCTTCTTAAAGGTCTATAGTTTAAACTTCTTTTATTAAGTAATTTAATATAAAACTATAAAAATTCGTTTACTACTTATATTTATCTTAATTCTCTATACTATAAGGTAATCTCTGAAGTAATAAACTATATTAATATTAGCTTAATACTATATTTCAATAGGCTACTACTTAAAATTACCTTTAAATATCTAAAAAACCTTTAGGCTATAAATTTCTAGGTATTTATAGAGAGCCACTTAGTAGGCTATATAGATTAAGATAGTTATAAAGTCCTCAGCTATAATATTATTATAGTTAATATTAAGAATTCAGCTAAAAAGTATTAGGTTAAGGTATAGATAAAGCTTTATAGGTATTTGGTTACTTTTACTCTGTATCTGTAGTGATACTTAAGCTCTTTACCCTATATATAATTCTAACTGTAAAATTTACCTAGTAATAATATTTATACTAATACTTACTTATAACTAATTTAAACGGTAATAAAATTACTTATTATCGTGGATAATTATACCCCCGGTTGTAATATTTAACCTTATAGCGGAGGAAGACCTTATAGTAACAATTAGCGAGAGCCTCAGTGAGGCTAGGGCTTAACGTATATAGCTGAAAGTAACCACTAAGGTTGTAGGGTTGCTTTATAGGTATAGAAATACCTAATAATACTATTATTATAAGTATAGAAATACTTTAGGTAGATATCTTACCTATAGAGGTTAATTTAGATATTATTATAAAGGTGAGAGGGATGTAAAGTAAGGGAGAGTTATTAATTTTACTGGATCTATATAGAGAGAGGTAGAGGAAGGAATTTCAAGAGGCTATATAGGTCTCTTAAGGATTTGAGGCTAGAGATACTATAAATCTCTAATACTAAAAGTTCTGGCAATTACTTAAAGAGGTTTTATTATACTTACTAAGTATACTCTAGTTAGTAAATATAGAGAATATAATAATAATTAACTTCTCTATAGTTTTATAAAGTAAAAGTTAGTATACTTTTTAGGAATATCTATTAACTTAAAAGATATCTCAGTAATAATAACTATTATAATCCTTTTACCTTATATAAACCTTAGGTATAGGGTTTTGTAATTACTTCTGCTAGTATAATAAGCTTTACTAATCTATAGTATAGTAGTATAATAATTAGGTTAACAACTAATTAGTATTAGTTTAATTATTAAGGTAATTGCATACTATATATAATCTTATTATATAGATGTAAACTAGTATTCTAGTTATTAGTTATTATTATTATTATATTATATAGCGTATAGCGTTATGTAAGACTCTAGATCTATAGTATAGTAATTACTTACTAATTACTATACTATTTAGCTATAGCTAGCGCCGGATGCCGAGCATCTATAGCTAGTAGGCTATAGAGGGTATGCTTCTATATATATAGCAGTGCGTATAGTTACCATATACCCTACAGTATAGTGTAACTGACACTAATAGTTTAATTGAGAAAGCTATAAAAGCTATTATTAATAAAGCTAAAACCCTTCTCTATAACTTTAATATATCTTTATTTCTTTAGGTTTTAGCTATTAATACTTTTATCTAAATTTATAATAAGATATTATATTCTTCTATGACATTCAAAACTCTATATAAGTTAAAAAATAAAAAGAAACTTTTTATTTCTAATATAAAGATTTAAGATAATCTCTATTACTATAAAATTAAAAATAAATATTCTAAAAAGCTAAATCCTAAAGCTAAAAAGAATACTATAGTTACTTTTAGCTATAATACCTATTTAGTTTAGAATTTTAAATCTTGAAATACTATTTAGTCTAGAGATATAAATATTCTTAAAAACCAGTTTAATTCTTAACAGAAAGAAAATATATATATTTTTAGTAATACTATTATTACAAGGTTTAGTTAATCTATACAGACTAAAACTAACTAACTTAAATCTAATAAATCTTCTGAGAATCTAGTTATCACTATTAAGTCTAGTAGTTTTAATAATAATAATAATACTACTAAAAACACTAATTTTTTACTTCCTCCCAATAAAGTAGAAAATAGTAATATAAACTTAGATTCTTCTCCCAATAGGGATTTAGGTAATTTATCTATAATTTATCCCAATAGGGTTATAGATTCTGAGTACTTTGAAAAGTCCACTATATCTATAGAAATTCCTTCTTTAAGTCCAGAAGTTAAAAAAGACTATAAACAGTAATTATATAAAGAGAATATACTCCTCACAGTAAAGAATTATCTATCCTTACTTCTTTATACTAACTATAATTAATATAACTATAGTAATAATTTATTTATTAAGAAATATAGCAATCTTTATACTGCTCCTTATATTTTATCTATTAATACTCTTAATAAGCTAACTACTTTTTTAAATACTATAAGTTCTCAAAATATTAAGAACTAAATTTGAGCTATAAATAAGAAAGTTAGGTCTGTTAAGTCTATAGAAGTATAGACTGTTATACTACTACCTAATTTATCTTTTATTAAAAAGAATAATATTAATATATTAGAAAGTAGAAAGATTTACAGAATAGAACCTAATAATCAGGATCCTAGTAATCCTATATATAAAGCTAGATAGATTACTTAAGATTTTAACTAGTATTTCAATATTAATTATTTAGAAACCTTTAATACTACCTATAAGCCTAAAAGTGACAGATATTTACTCATTATATCTATTTATTATAACTGGATTTTAATTCAGTATAATATTACTACTATATTTATTTATACAAAATTAGATAAAAGGATATATATTAAGTTACCTACTAGCTATATCTATAATTCAGATTCTAAACGTTTAGTTTTTAATACTAACTATAAGAATCAGCCTTTTATATATTTACTAAATAAGACTTTATGAAAATTAAAATAAAGCTCTAAATTATAATATTTATATCTTAAATCTATCTTATATAAAGTTAGTTTTAAAGTATCTCCTTATAATAAAGAAGTTTTTATACTTAATATTACTCTTAATAAAAGTAAATATTTAGCTATCCTGGTATATTATATTAATAATATACTATTAGGGGATAATAATTCTACTACTTTAGAATATACATATAGTAATCTTAAAACAAATATAAAGATCCAAGATCTAGAAGAACCTGATACTTTCATAAGTAATAACTTAATTATTAACAGAAAGAATAAGATTATAGAAATAAATCAGTTCAAATATACTAATAGAATTCTGACTAAATTTAATAAAACAGATCTCCATAATCTTAATATACCTATAGATAATAAATCCAAATTCCTTAAGAATATTACTTCTAAGTAAAAGATATTAGAATATCAAAATAAAGTAGAAGCTTTATTATATTTAATCTTAAAAACCAGGCTAAATATTACTCTAGCTATTACTATCTATACTAGATTTTCTTTAAATCTTTCTAAAGAATATTTTATTACCCTTAATAGAGGGAGAGGCTGATGGCTCGCTCTCTATTGCGACTATTAGTAGACATGTTGCCCCCTGAAGTACGACTTTAGCTCTCCCACCCCCCTGCTAACTGCTACAGCTAGCCCTAAGTTAATTCAGAGCCAAACCCCTCGTGGCTACAGCTGGCACACCCACCCCACGTGTTGCACTTTGGTGCTGGTAAAATAATAGTATGAAAGCTGATAATTCTTCTATTTCCTAGGAGGAATCTACCTAGATTTCTTAGATATTTCATCAGGAATTCTCCTGGAATTCTACCAGGAAGTCCTGGAGAATTCCTGGAGAAATCCTATAGGAAATCCTATGGGAAATCCTAGGGAAATCCTGGGGAAATCCCATGGGAAATCCTGGTGATTTCCTGGTTATTTCCAGCAGGAAATCTCCATGAAATACACTGGAATCTCGAGCCTTCTGTGGCATTCTGTAACACCACGTCAACCTTTTAGCAGATAATAAACAACTAATAACTCCTTCTGCGTCAACCTCACGCCCTCACACCCTCATGCCGTCTATGCATGATTCAAATATCTCGAGAGATTCAATTACTACTAACTACAGCTGCTCTATTTAAAAATTTATTATAACCTCTATATCTGTAACCTTAATATCCTTATAATAGACTATACTCTACTTACCCCTGAGATAAAACTTTATATTCCTAATATAAAGGTTTTCCGCTACTAATATAAAAGTTCTCTACTACTAATATAAGCTAACTTATAATCTCTATATAAATATAGTGGAACTTAATCTACTTTTATTAGTAAATAATCTTAATATATTAAATATATTAATATATAAATAATATTAGTATTAATAAAGATATTTTTAGTATAGCTATATAATCTTTAAAACTTTAGTAATTATAATATTATAATACTCTAAAATATCTAGTAATTAGTATAATATATCAATATTAGGATATTATCTAATTCATAACTAATTTCTGAAATTATTAGCTTAATATAATAGATTATAGAATAACTAGATAATTATCTTCTGGATATTCAGAATCTATCTATTAATATTAGTATTTATAATATTACTTAAATTTTTTAGGAGATATTAATATTCCCTATTATAGAAATTATAAAAGAATATTTAGAATCTACTATTATATTACTTTAGTTACAGATAGCTATATAGATTTAAGGGGAATTCCAGTTCTATTATAAAGGATATAGAAGAGCGATAAATTATAGAATATTTAAATTTTATAGGCTTTTTATTTTATTCTATTTTTAAGAGATTTATAAAGGTTCTTAACTTTATAACCTTAGTAGTTACTTTCAGCTATATATATTAAGCTTTAGCTTTACTAAGGCTCTTACTATATAGATTATTACTATAAAGTCTTCCTCCGCTATAGAGTTAAATATTATAACTAGACTGTTGCTAGGTAAAATTTATACTTAGAATTATGTATAGAGTGAAGAACTTAGGTACCACTGTAGGTATAGAGTAAAAGTAACTAAATTACCTTTAATAGAATATAAAGTTACTTAAAAAAGAACCGTAATTATAAGTTAATTTATAACTATAATAATATTAATATCTTTAATTTATTTAGATTTACAGACTTCAATTAGGTAAGAGATTATAATAATAGAAAATCCACTTCAGCTTATATATTTTACCTAGATTATAATAATATTATTAACTATAATTCAACTAAGCAAAAAATAATAACTTTATCTACTTATAAAGCTAAATATATAGCTCTAGCAGATACTACTAAAAAGCTATTTACTTATTTCATAACTATAGCTTTATTAATAAGTCTTTAGGATTTAAAGCTATTAATAAGCCTATTATCTTTATTAATAATCAATCAGCTAAAAAGCTTGCTGAAATATCAAGTTCCATAAAAACGCTAAGCATATTAATATTCATTATTATTATATTAGAGATCTTATTAGAGATAATAAGATAAATCTCTATTATATTAATATAAATAATAATATTACTAATTTTTCAATAAAGCCCTTAGGCTAAGTTAAATTTAATAATATTATTTAGAGGATGTTACAGAATAATTTTAAAAATAATATTCTACCCTCTTATAAAGAAAATAATACTAATTATCTATTTTCTGAAACATAATCTTTTCCCTTTTACCTATATAAGTTTTTAGGTTTTTTAGATATTTTTTTTCTTTCTTCTTAAAGTCTTTTCCTTTATATGTTTTATAGGTTTAGGTTTTTCAGACTTTTTATTTCCTCTATTTTTGCTATATAGTTTTTAAAGTTTTTACTATTTTCTTTACTGCTTTTTTAAGCTATAAAAAATATTCATCTTATATACCTCACGGAGGAATATTAGAGTTATAGCTATTTTGCTATTCCTCTTTTTATTCTAAATACCTTATATTAGGTAAATAAGGATTAAGTATTCTACTTTACTCTCATAACCCTATATTTTCTATTTATTCTAGTAAATTAATTATTCAAATTAAGATTATATAACCCCTATATAAATTATACTCTAAATTAGTTAAATCTTAATACTAGAAAATGTAATAAACGGATTATAGAGTAGCTTATATATAAAATAGCTTCCACTTTATCTATTATATATAAATTAATATTTCTGAAAATAAACTCTATTTTAATAGATATACCTAGAAGCTTCCCACCTTCAGTGGAATTAGAACTTCCTATCTTTAGTACTATTTCTACTAATATTAATACTATTTTCAGATATTATTCTGAATTCCCTATTCTTCTGTGATTTATTAAGTGTTAATTTCCCTTAACTTATTTACGAGTTTTCCATACTAGTTTAACAGTTTCCACTACTAAGCTATACTATATAGTCAGTATACTATAGGGCCTTAATAGCTTTATAGCTATTACGTTACTAATAGTATTATATTAATATATTATCAAAATATAGTTAATATACTCATTAATCTGAAAAGTATAATTAGCTACTTAAATAAGCTAACATATATCTGGAAAGCTATTTTATATTTATTTCCCTCTATAATATATATTTTACAGAAAGCTATCTAAATATCAATATTTATAAACTATTTTATCTTAGATAAAGAATAGAGAATTTCCTTAATTAATAATAAAAGATAATAATTATAAATCCTAATGGTATTAAAAGTATAATAATTAATATAAAACTGCTACTTTCCCTCCAGCTTCTTAAGTGGAAAAATATTTATTTCTCTAGCTAAGAAGCTAATTTATGTTTAGCTTTTATTTATTAAGTTAGTAACCTGAGTTTAAACCTTAAGAAGATATTCTTATAGTATATTATAAAGTAATTTCTAAGGTAAACCTAATTTAGGTTTATGTGGATTCTGTTTAAATTATATATAGTAATTAAGAACGTCCCAGTAGAATAGAAAGCTAGAAGCCTTTTCCTTATTAAATAGATTCAGAAAGAAAATATAAACCTTCAGTAAGGTAAATACTAACTACTCTAAAGTTACCAGTAATATAGTAGTAATAACTATATTAATTTATACTAAATTAGTAGCTATCTACTTATAACGTTTCTTTATTATATTAAATAATTTAATTATTAATAACTTAATAGAGCTAGCAAATCCCTCTGTATATATTTGTAGAATATTACTAATAGCTAATATTATAAGGCTGCTAGTTATATTTATTCGTATTCTATTTCTTATAGAACTAAAAACTACCTTTTAATATGATAATTATAACTTCCTAAAATAGCTAACTATATTATATCTAAAATAATATAAAATAAAACCTTAGATACCTATTTATCTAAATTAATATAGATCCTAGCTATTTTAATAATAACTATAACCTAATTAGTATTCAGAATAAATATCTAGCTGCTAAGGCTATAGAAGTAAAATAATAATAAGATTCCACTATTTTATAAACTTCTTACTAGCTACTTTATAGTAGCTATAATTACTATTAACTTCGATAGAAATAAAAAACATATTATTTTTTAATATATAAACCACAAAAAGTAGTTTATCTATCTAACCTGATATTTCTTTAGTCTTATTTACTACTATACTAATATTATTAGTAATTATATTGTTTTACCCTCCAGAAAGTTTCTTCTCAAAGGTTATTCTTTTTCCTTATTATCTATAATTTCCTTATTTAGTTATAAGATCTGAATATTAATATTTAAAGTTATAGGTAGGTAAATAAAATATAGCTTATGTTTAGCAATATAATAATCACTAACGCCACAGTAAATATAAATACCAGCCTATATATAAACTTATAAAACTACCAAATCTACCCACTAGATCTTATATTTATTTACTATAATAGCTAATAAAAGCTTAGCTAATATAAAACTTTAGCTACCTAACTTCCCTTCGTGAGAATCGCTGATATTATAGTAATATTATATTAGTATTAAAGTAATATAAGCTGTATCCACACTAGTCATTTATATATTCCCATTCTAGTTCACTAAGAATCATATTTATAGTTAAAATTAGAATTAATTATAATCTTACAACTTTATATTATAAATCTTAAGATTTATAGTAATTATATAATAGTATTAAATTATGTAGTGAGGTAGGTAGGGTTGAGACCTACATCCAGTAAAGTGATACCTTACGTTAAAGGTATATATAGATATTCTCAAGGGAAGAGAAAATAGTATAAAAGAGTGAATAGTAGTTATATTCTTATAAAGAGCGTTGTTGTTGGTTTATCTAGATACATGCTAAAAGAGGGTAAAGTAGCCTCTTTTATAGTACTACCTTTAATTCTAGAATATTCCAATGATTACTAATTAGAATATTCCAGTAATACAGGCTTACGTCAGTAATTACGCATTATTACGCGTACTGAAGTTAGTTACAGGTAAGTACCCTGTAAAAGAAAGAAGTAGAATAT
>MASP02000807.1:45162-75054 GCA_001693025.2 Colletotrichum lindemuthianum | reverse complement strand
TATATATATTATTATATATAATATACTAATAAAGTTAAAAATATTAATATTTATAATATATAGCCTATAGGTTATATATAAGCTAAATCTAGATACTTTAAGTAATTAGTTACTAATTACCTAGTAGTTAGTAATAACTAGTAGCTAGCTATTTCTAATAGTAGTAATTTCCACTACTAGGTTATACTATATAGTTAGTATACTATAGGGCCCTAATAGCCTTATAGCTATTCTACTACTAATAGAAATAAACTAAGTAGTAAGAAGTGTATAGAAGTATAAAGGATGAGAAGGTAAGGCAGTAAGAAAATATCAACAAGTCTCATCCTCTTTATACTTATTTCCAGGACCATTTAAGTAATAAGCTCCCAGGTTGTACTTATGGTACTTTCTATTGTGAACCACACGTAAACACATAGGTAATTCTCTTGTGGTGCAGGAACCAGGTGGGGATCGCTAGGTAACACATTGCCTTTGGAAGCCAGCATTGGTCGAGACTCTGACGGTGACCTTACAGCATGAGAAGGAGGTGCAACTTTACAGTATTGAGGGCATATGCAGTCATGCTTGGCTACAACTACAAATCCGGTGCCCACTCAATGTTCTTCTCGAAGGCTGGGACACGAAAGAACATCTGGTCATAGCAAGCAAGCACCATTCCCACGACGGAAAATAAAGCTAATTCCTTCGCTTAGAACCTAGTGAAAGGGAGCCTTTCAAGACATTAGCTGCTGTGGTCCCCTACAGGCTGCTTATGTAGCCGACAGCCAGGGGTGCTTACCATTTGCCCTTGAGGGTAATAACGACCCAGGGGTTACCGGCATCGTCAAGCTCCTTCTCAACATTTGTGTTAAAGCAGATGGCACTCATGATGCCGTCGCCAAACTTTTCGTTGAGAATAGCCTTGTAGGCGTAGCCGTAATTTTGAACAATCTCGTAAAGACGATAGATAAGGGGCTCGACGGGGGGCATGGGACCAGCACGACCGCGATCAGGAAAGCCGGTGATTTGGGGGGCTAGCGTTTCCCGGTTAATATCGAGGAGTTCTGACAGCTTCACGACATCCTCGTCTGATGCCTGCACCTGGCCGTAGAAGATGCCGGCAACAGCCACCTCGCTGCGGCCCAAGTGTTTAGCAATGGCCTCGAAGCTGAGTTCCTTGGTCGACTTGGCATCGAAAAGAAGTCTGGAGTGCGGGGGCAGCCGGTCGTCCATTGACGGCTGTCCATTAGTTACGTCGTTAGCAGGCGAATACGACTAGTGGTGTTCCAGGCGTGTGAGTTATGTGACGGAGGATTCTGCTCCACATACATCGAGGCTAGCTAGCATTCTTGTAGCGTCAAGCATACTGGAATAGAAGGGTAGGTCTGAGTTTGGTCGCTTTGAGAAGGATTGGAGTAGCTGGGGCTTCAGGATTTTAGGTGAAGGATCACGTTGTAAGCGTAAGTGTGGTATGCCATTCGCGACCTTTATATGGTTGCACCTTTGATGGCTGTCTCTCAAGCGGACGTCATCAACCCACATTGACTTCAGAGAGTGCAGGGAGGTGTGCTAAGAAGAACATCAGTCTGGGGACGGGTTTCCTGTTACTGGTTATCGACGCGGCCCCGCCGGAGAAAACGCGGGTTTTCGGCGTCAGCCCTACAGAATCAGCATACCATAATTCCCCAATCACGTTCTACGCTCGGGACCCAGTAATTATACAAGTCGCCTAGGTAAGGTAGGTAGGTAAACTGCGTCGGCTTGTTCGGCCATTGGCCTCCCGTGCCTGCGACACCGGCCCAGTTCTTGGGTTCTCGGCTCGGCGGACTGTCGGCAGAACAGGAGCGGGGCTTTTGTACTTGTGCTGATCCGCAAACCTATAGGCGAGGGACGAAATGGAGCATCTTTGAGCCGGTCAATACTGCCTCGTCGTCCACGTTTGCCAGCCTACGGCTTCTATCTATGTCAGGTTATCAAGGAGTTTACCACGATATCAGTGGTTGAGCCTACTGGTGATGTCTGTGCCTCGTAGTTCTATTTGATTGAGAAAAGTTGGGCTCAGGCGCTGTCATCACAGGCCACATGTGCTTACGACCCAGGTAAAAACAAAAAAAAAAGGTACATTCCTCTCCTCTGCGGGCAAGCCATCACAGCAGGGTGCTCGGTTGCATGACGATGATCAGTCATATCACTCCTGTGGTGTTGGCGCCCAATGTTGGCCAACCCTTGACGTCCCACTCTTTCCTGGCGCCCTTGAGGTCGTCCACGTTCAGTATATCCACACCTTCCCGAACAAGGACTTCCCAGATGTGGTTTCTGATGTTGATTGGCCAGGCGGGCAGATCCCAGTAGCGAACCTTTAGGCCTCGTGAGTGTGCCTCGCCGATCTGGGATCTAAGTTTCTTCAGCTGGGTGTCCGACAGGTCACCGAACCAAATGGTCCCAATAGCCTTGCTGAATGACACGCTAGTGTAATACGAGTTCGTGGGATTGAAGTCATGGGCCTCCAGGCGGTTTAAAGGAGCGTCCAAGAAAGCATCTCGGAATGTAGAATTTGCCACGACCAATTCGAATCTGGTGTTTCCAGTTCCAACGACAGTGACTGGACCGTAGCTGACTTGGCCATCGACGACAGTGCTGAGCCAACCTCGCTGACGCAGTGGCTCTAGTTGGCGCACAACGTGTAGCCATGTTTCCGGTCCACTCGTTTTGAGATCAACAAGCAAAACAATTGTTTGTTCTGGGTTCGCCTGGTAGATGCCACGCGGGTGCTGTTGGGTATCGTTTACAGAAGGAGCGTTGCGCTCTTCCAACAACTGAACGAGGGGGTTGATGTAAAGACTCGTGAAGGTGTTCCTCTCCCGCAGCGACCACCTGTCGTGGCCCACAAATAGCTCGGTCCCGCGAAGCCAGACATCTGCCTCGATACCAACGCAACCTACATTGAAGGCGGAATGTACAGGACGCTTTCTCCAGTAATCGTTGTGCGAATGGCAAGGAATTGGCACAACCAGGTTCGATTCATTGATGCCTTCAGGCGCGATGTCCCATACAAGGCGAGCCGCGAGTAGGACTACGTTCAAGAGCACGAAGATGAGGCTTGAGATATATTAGCGACAAATGGTGACACGGTAGTTGTAGACAGTGCGACTTACAGCATGGCTAGCCACACAGCACCGCACATGAAGAAAGAACGCTTTCGAGTCCATGTTTTCGCAACCACGTATGCAGGTACCAATAATTCATCTGACGCAAAGCTGTACACGGGCGTGACGGCATCCCCGACGCCCGGCTCGCCTGCGTCGCCTGCCACAACGCGGTACCGAGGTATTGTTTTGGTATTTCGACACCATAGCTGACGGAAGCGGTCGCGCACAGCATCGAAACCTATGCTGTTTGGAGAGTTCATGAGGGCGATGGCTGGCGATAGTATGCAGACCGGTGCGGTAGACGCAGCTTCTGACATGCAGGCGGAGCTGAACAGGGTGGGACTGGGAGCAGCCCGCCGCAGTCGTGATGTGACGGCCGACCAGGAAGCTCGTGGCCAAGTAGTAGGTGGCTCCTGCGAGTATTGGGCGGTTGGGATGGCAATGAAGCACTTATTAGCGCATGCCCCATTACTTAGGACGGGTGGAGGGAGATGTGTGACCTGGATCAGTGCCTGGAGTAACGCGAGGTGGGCATTAGCGAAGGGTTGGACAACGGCAGAAGTTTGCAGAGGCGCTGATGGGAGAATATCAATTCACCGGACAGACCAAGCAGTACCTATCCGCTGCCGACGGACCAACCCGAAAGAGTTGGTTTGTGGAGAAGGTAAGTCGAAGCTGACAAGCAGTCATAAGGTGATAGGAGGTTTGGAAGAATCAAATACATCGAGGAGGGGTTGATTTGATGTCAGCACTTGTTACATATATTTAGCTACTTGGAGCGAAACGGCGAGCAGATCCGAGCTAGCTATCCAGGGATTGGGATAAGGTAGGACATCCCAGACCAAGAAAGAACAGGAGAGGAGGGGCTTGGGTAAGCTGAAGTTTCCTTGAGGGATTGCGGAAACGAGCCTAGCACCAGATGTTAGGGAGGGATTCCAGGGATTTCCACGGGATTTTCACGGGAAATCCCCGGGAAATCCTGTTCCAGAAAGTTTCAGGAAATTACTATGAAATTAAAGTCAACCAGATATAATAACTTAAACCTTACTTATAAAGATAGGCTAAATAGCTATAAAGATAAAGAATATTTCTATTTAGATTATATTATATAAATATATAGAGAAGAAAGCTTATTTCTTATATAAAATATTTAGTTACTTTTACTTTATATTTATAGTGGTATTATTAGTAGTATAGTAGCTATAAGGCTATTAGAGTTTTACAGTATACTGACTATATAGCATATATTAGAAATGGTTTGGTAACTAAAGAATAAATTTATATGGGGGGTAATAAACATGGGAATGCAGTTATTAATATATTTAAATCTAACCTATCTACCTGGAATTCCAGCTATTATAGCCTAAATATTCCTCTTACGGATAACTAAGCTATAGCCTAGTAGTGGCCCAGCTGGAAGCTACTGGCGTACCCTAATATATTTCCCCCCCTTATAGATATTATGGAGGAATACCAGGAATTTCCGGTGGAAATCCTGGGGATTTCCCCAGGAAATCTGGTTCCAGAAAGTTCCAGGAAATTACCACGAAACTATAGCGAAATAGGTATAATAGCTTAAACTCTAGTTATAAATATAGATTAAATAGCTATAAGAATATAGAATATTTCTATTAAGATTATATTATATAAATATATAAGTAGGAAGATTACTTTCTATATATAATATTAAATAAAATATACTGATTATTTATCTTACTGTTTTATATTTCTAATTTCTATTTATAGTTTTTATTATATTATAATATAACTAGCTATTTAAAATAGTAATAATAATTTACTATAATTAATATTATACTAAATTATCTATAGAATACTTACGAAATATTAATTAACTATTATAAAGATATTTTAAAAAATATCCACCTAATTAAGAAGTAATTAAATAATAATAATAATAGTAAGCTTATAATAAATAAGCTAATTAAGAGATTTTAAGTATTTAAAATAGTTATTAAGTTACAAAAAATATAATCTTCTTATATAAGTAGTATTAGACTGAATTTAAAATGCCGGCAGATAAGAATAATATTATACTAAAGTTATATAGAATTCCACTGTAAATATTCCAGATAGAAATTACTTTATTAACTAGTATAACCTATTTCGAATTTATTATTAATTATAATATGTCTATACTACTACCTTAATTAGATATTATAATACGGAAAACCCTAATAATTATTAACGCTAATATAGGTAACTAACTGAAAAATAATATTTTAACTATATTAATAATGTTAATTACCTATATTGGTGAAAAATTAAAGATTTGGGAAATTCTCTTATAAACCTATACAGAAATAGAAATTATCCTAAGAGGTTAAATTAGAAACTAACTTTACTTACTAATACTTAAAAAAATCCAATGTTATAAATTATATTATAATGTTTAATAAATATACTTATTACCTTCAAAATAGCGGAGAAATGATTATACATAGAAACTTTATCTATTTATTTATATATAAAATAAACTTTTATTATTAAAATTAGGCTGCCAGAATAAAATCGGAAAGTTAATATAAGAATATAGTAAGTTTAAAAATATTATAGTTAAATCTTATAGATAAATTCCATCTCTATAATAAGAAGTTACTTATGATCCAGTTTACTATAATTCAGATGAGTAAAGTGTAAGAATAGCTATAGTATCTATTCTGCCGTGTAGCTATTCGGGCTTATATAAGGCCCAACCAGCCTATTTATATACTTTGAAGTCTTCCATTCTAGTTTAAATAAATTATACCTTTTAATAACCTATATTTATATTATATACTATACTATTTATTCATTATAGGTATAAGCTTGAATTTATTTAATTATCCTCTAAACTCCTATTAATTATTTAAGTATAAAGAAATAAATATTTCTTCAGATTTATTATAATTGTTCAAATATATTATTTTTGACTATTCGTAATTTTAATATTAAAATTAAGCTATCCAATAATATTAATTTTAACTAGTAGTATATTACTTTTTAATTTTATATAATTAGTTACAATATTTAAAAGTAGTTTAATCTAGATATTAAACTAACTATTAATATTATAAAATTACTTAATTTACTTAGTTTCAATATTTTGCTATCTATAAAAGATATTACTTAATAAAGTAAAAACTTGGATTTATATATAGTTAAGATTATAGATATCTTTAAATACTACTTTATAAACCTTAAACTTTAAGTAGTTTATAAATCTAACTGTAAGAATATTAAGAAATACTATAATATAATTTAAATATAAGTAAATATATCTATTGATAATAATCTTCTTATACTAACTTAAATAAAGCTTTATAATAATAAAAATATATCTCTTTACGTACTCTTGAAAATTTTGAAACACTAATATACTTAGAAGAGGTTAGTTGTATAATAGAAAAGTCTCAGCAAAATATAAGAAAATCCTAAAAAAGCTAATTTAAATATTTTATATTAACTTAATATAATAAGTAGTATATAATCTATCTTTAAGTAGTTATATTTAATATTCCTAAGATTAAAAGTATACTTACAGTTAAAAAGTAGCTTTAAGTATTTAGCTACTATATTATATCCAGTTAGACTTCTAAATATTACTAAAAGGTAATTAAAAATAAGATTCTCAATCTGCTAATTATTAATTCAACCTAATATAGAGAGATTTTTACCTACCTAATATATATTACTAAAACTCTAACTAAAAACTAAGTTAAAATACTATTTATTTTAGATATACTTACAGAAAAATTAGATAATATAATTTAATTAAAATTAAAGTATTTATGTAACTAGAAGCAGTATCTATATCTACCTGAAAATTATTAATATATTAAGTATACTATTACTGGCATTTACAGTTAATTTCCTAATATTGATATATAACTTACTACTTAAAATATAGTAATTAACAGAATTAATAACTTTAAACTATATAAATTCTATTAGAAACTAATTAAGAAAAAGATAACTTAATAATAAGAATTATATAGCTAAAGCTAAAAAGCTATCTTTAGATAATTTTAAGGTTAAAATAACTTCCTTAGGTAGTAAATCTAATAGAAGTAGTTAGTATTCCTGAAACTTACTATATATTACTATTACTTTCTCTCTTCTTAAATAATTAAATACTAACATACCTCCAGATACTTTTTCCACTATTTAAAAACCTTACCTACTTTCAGTAAATATAAGTTTTAATAATTATGAAGTAGTTTATATTAGTAACTTAATAGTATTATTTAAAGAAAGATCTTTTAAGTTAGGTTAGATAATAAATATAATTTAGTATAACTTAGCTAACTTTCTAATTATTAGATAAGGTAAATATATAATTTAAAATATTCTTTATAGTCTAAAGAGAAAGAATATATTTAACTTAACGTTAAATAATATTGCCTATATCAAAAAGTTTTATATTAATATTATTTCGAAAGCTTTACTCCTTAAGAAAGTTAAAATTTAATATATAGAACTTAACTATATATTTAGATATAGGCTTCTTAACTACTTTATTATAATAAGATAACTACTTAGAAAGTATAACCTTATCTTTCCCAAATATAAGCTACTTTCTAACTACTTAATAGTCTATTTAAATACTTCTAATATAATTGTAAAGTTACCTTATATTTTACTATTATAACTTTAACTTTCAGTATTTCTGCTAAATAATAAGCTTAGTAATATTTTAACTTAATATTTTTATATAGACTACTTTAGCTTTAATACTCTTAAGTATCTCATTTTTAACACTTAAGAGGTAAAAATTATAAGCTTAAGGTAATTAGACTATTTATATTATATAGAAGCTCACTTTTAATAAGTTATTTCTAGATAACTATCTAAATTATATTTAGTTTACCTTTTTCACAGAATCTTCTGAAACTTATTTAACTTTCCTAGAATATATATAAATAATTTCTAAATACTTATAGTTAAGAATAAGTTTTCAGACTTACTTTTTATATTTACTCTTATAGATAAAACCTATAACTCAGTTTATGAAGTAATTATAATATTTCAAAGATAGATTAAATACTAAAAAGGTTTCTTAATATATAGAATTTACCAGAATATTAAATAAGCTATAATAATGATTAATATTGTTAGTTGTATTGAAGGTCTCTGATCTGTTGCTAAATCACATGCCTCTCGGGGTCCCATTTAGGTAAGTGCACCCGACAGTCGCTCTTGCCTCTTATACCCTGTAGATAAACTGGAGCTGAGGAACCGTTTAAACGGAGGAAACCTCAGGCAGTATGCGCGGTTAGTTAATACAATAGCTGACAAATAGGAAGGTACAAAGGGAAGGTACAGGCCCATCCGTCGCAGTTACTCTTTTAAGGATCGCAATTGGTTGTCACGTGACGTCTGCTGCCAGCCGGGCGCACTTGTTGCCAGCTGTTAACGGTCGCCAGCCGTCAACTACTGTTGGCAAGTGCTTCCAGCTGGTGGCAGCTGCCACGCTTGGTTTCAAAACCGGAAGGTACGCTATAACCACCGGTTGCGGTTGCCTGTCGCAGGATTCGAACCTACTGCACTTACCAAAAGGTAAGAGCCAGCCAGACGTTAAACCACTACGTCAAACGGGAATAATAATAATTAATAGAAAAATAAATTATTAAACTTAAATATAAAAGTAAGAAATTAATTTTAAGTTATCTTTCTTATATATAAAAAAACCAGTTAGAGTAAGTAAGTATGCAGAAAAAGAATTTATCACTTAAAATATTAAGATATAAAAAGCTGCAGAATTACAATTTAAACTATAGATGAAAGTAATTTAAGTAGCAGCAGTATTATATAATATATCTCTAAATACTTAAAATAATTAGAAGTTACTATATAAAGTTAAAGAAGTTTAGTTTCGATAATATTTTTATTAGTAACTTCCAGAATATACTTTAAATTTATATTAAAATTTATATCTCTATTAGAAATAAATCTATATTTATAGATATTAATTATATCTACTTAAGAAATACTATAAATAAAGTATTTTAAAAAGGTTATTTAAGATTAAACTAAGGGAATATATTAAATACTTAATAGAATATATTCTAAATACTTATAATATCTATAAAATCTAAATTTCCTACTTTTATAAAATTAAAATTACTTAAGATATTAAATTTAATACGAATATATTATATTCAAAATAAAATTTATATATAATATTTACTAGAAAGATTATAAAATTACTAATTAAGCTAATTACTGAGAAGGAAAGAAATTCTTTACTTAAGATATTTAGAAAGTTTAAACTAAAGAGAATATCTAATTAAGAATTCTCTCTTCTATTAGTAATTCTAATAATACTGAAGATAATTTAAAATATTAAGTTAAGCTTTAGCTTAATCTTAAAGACTAATAAGAGAGATTTAATAATATCTAAACTAACTTCTAAACTAACAAAATTAGTATAAATACCTAAGATATAGAATTTAGAAAGTATATTAATAACTAGAGAATTAAATAGTATATTTAAAATATAAAATCCAGCTAGCTTAGAGGGTAAATCTACTTTAAACCAGAAGGCTGAAAGTAATTATATTAGAATTCTAATTTAGCTAAATTAAAGTAAACTAAAATATAACTTTTAACCTCAAAATCCTGAAATTCTAAGAATCTAGAAGTTAGGTAAATAAGATAAAAATAAATAATAGTAACTTAAGCTTAAGATTAATATTAATAACTATATAATACTTTTAAAAGAATATAATAGCAGTATTTTATATCTTACAGAATATAAATAAGATAGTTTCACTAATATCTATCTTTCTAATTAGCAGTAGAAACTTAATAGTAATAATTTTAGCTTTTTAATAATTTTCCTTATTCTTGAAAATACAGCCTTAAAAAAGAATCTAATTATATAAACTTAAATATATCTTAACTAGCTGGTAGTCTCTTCTAAAATCTGGAAAGATATTACTAATATACTAAAATCCCTCTAAATATTCTTTATTAAAGTAATAAAAGCTGAAATTATAAAATTAAAAGAAAAAAATATCTAGTAAGAAATAAATTACCAGAATGGAAAATTAAAATCTCTACTTTTAAAGTAAGATTTTACCTATAAGATAGATACTAACAGTATTTTAGAATAATATAAAGTAATAATTTATATATATAGAAATATATCATTAGTTAATCTACTGTAAATTATTTACATAATAATACTAACTACCTAAAATATTTAAGTAGCTATAGTAATTATAATACAATTTAACCTTAAAGTTCTTTAGTTTAATATTATTAATATATTTCTTAATATTATAAGTATTACATATTATTTTAGTGGCAATTACGTACGTATACGCACGTAACGTAATTAACATTCTATCACTATAAATCCTATAAACTATAATCACGCATGGATCTTACCTTCCCATATTATTATTTATTTACAAATAAACCACATTTTAGCTATATACAAACTACTAAAAGCAGCCCAGCCTCTAAAATAGGCAGTACTGACTACCCCTTCCTACTTTTTCTGCAACAAATAGTAACATAACCGACGTTTTACTATTATAAGTAACGAGGCCACTATAGCTATATCACATCACTTTTACCAAAAACGTCGTAAGGTAAAAGCCACTCTTATTACATATAATTAGAAGGTAAAATCTAGTGTATATTATCTATAATTAAATGTAGCTACGCATACCACGCGAGGCTCTATTTTAACTAAATTAAGTAGAGTAAGGTCTGTAGAGATACTATAAGTACCTGAGGCTTGAATAGTATAAACTCTACCACTTAAATATATTATTTCCAATATACCCCTCTAGCTTTAAAGGCTATACCTATAAACTAACTCTTTTAAATAATACTAGTTTAAATACTCTATTTATATCTTGTGAGATACTCTTTTTATAGCTTTATTATCCTTATTAAACTTCTACCTCTATAGGAGAAAGAGTAATATTATTTATAGATTATTTAGATATTCCTTATTATCTAAATTAAGAGTATCTCCTAGTATTTGAGGTATATTAAGTATCTCTAAGTTTTTCTAACTATATTATAATTAAAGTTAGGATCTATAAATTCTAACTAGTAATTAAGAGCTTTATTAAGATCTTTAAATATTAATATAAATAGCTTCTCTTGAAATTCCTCCTCTCACTATATTTTCAGGCAGTTTAATTAGTCTATTATATTAATCTAAATAATAAAAATACTAAACTAGTAACTTTAGAGAGGCTTTTTAAGGCTATTAACTATAAGATCTCTTAAGAATATATATTTAACTTTAAAGTATTCTTACTAAGCTTCTTACTGTAGCTAATAGTTATAGATATTAATATACTATAGTTTTATATATGATTATACTATTTTAGTAGTTATAAGATATATTATTTACTGGTTATTATACTGGATTTAGACTAGTGGATAAAGTTTATATATTTTACTTCTACTAAAAATATTTATTATAAACTTTACTTAAAGTATAGTAATAAGGTAACTAGTAAAAATAGCTTCTTATATTACTTATAATAATACTAAAAGCTTTACTTTAGTTATTAAGATAGTTATAATATCTTATTTATTAACTTACTATACTATAAGGCTGCTAAAAAATATATAATATAAACTTAAAAACTTTTTTAATTCTTACTATTATCTATAAAGCTAGTATTTATAGTAATAATAAGACTATCTTATAGATTATTAGACTTATAACTAAACTTAAGGTAGAAATTCTTAGTTTTACTGAGATACTATATTATTTACTATGCCTCAACTTAGTAGTTATCTCTAGAGTTCTAGTTAAAATAAGATAATTAACTAACTATATAAGTAATATCTAATTTTATTATAACTATAATATAATTAACAAAGTTAATATCTTGTTAATAGTATTTAATCTCTATATAGGAAGTTTAATTATATTATAAGAGGAGTTCTTTAGGTTTGAAAGGAATATTAAACTATTTAATATACTATATATATTTTATAAGATATTTAAGAAGCTTTTTAATATAGACTACTTAAGAAAGCTATAGCTATTATATTATTTAATTTTAAATAATCTTAATACTAAGGAACTACTATAAATCTTTACTTCTCTTAGAATAATATTTCTTTTAGAAGTCTACTAATAATTTAAGTATTTTAGATATTTCTTCTAAGGAAAAAGAAAATATATAATTATTAATATAAAAGAAGAAAATAATATATCCCTTTAGTTAGTAATATAGCTCTCCTATAGTAAGCTTAAAACTAAGGTATTTAAAATCTACCTCTAGATAATACTACTAGAGGAGAGGAGACTTTTAAAAGCTATAAAATACTTTATTCAGATAGTAGATCTTTCTAAGTTTTTAATAACTAAATAGTATTTCTATATACACTACCTTATTAAATATTATTTAAATAAAAATATTAACTATATTATACTGAAGCAGCTTAAGATTAAAGTAGTTAGTAATTACTATAAGAATTTAAAAAAATATACTTACTAGAGTAACTATATAAGTTTTATAATTATCTTATAATTATTAGTCTCTATAAATAATAAGCTGAATCTTAATTTTAAGGAAGTATCCATATTTATTAAACTTATAAATATAAACTTAATAGTGACTTAGAACTTTTAAGTTTCTTATAAGAATTTTACTAATTTCACTCCAGAAGTATAATTTAATATAACTTCTTAAATAAGCTTTTTCAGCTACTATTATAGTTTTAGTATATAGATAAGTAAATACTACTAAGTAAGATATAGATAATAGTAATAGTCTCTACTATAAGATTCCTAAAGTAAAAACTTCTATTCTTCTATATCTTAAATACTTTCTACTATCTAATTTACCCTATAGCTAAAATTTATCTTTAAGATTCATAATAACTTTTTAGAATCCTCTTAAGGTTTAACCCTCTAGGATCCCCTCTAGTTAATAATTTATATAATTCTATAACTATAAGTGGGAGTATCTAAAAGTATCTTAAAATAACTAAAAGATACTAGCTAAAAAGGTAGCTTTAAATAAACACTTTCTAGTTACTTTAGTATAATACCTTATCTATCTCTTATATTTAACTCTCTCTAGAGGTATCTAATTTCCTTACTTCCTTATAATCTTATTTATATAAATAAGATTATAGAAAAATATAGTAGGTAACTCTAGAGAGATTAATAATATAAATTTTACAGTTTTATATAGAGCCTCAGAAAACTTAAGACTAACTATAATATAGATATAAAACCTCAAGCTCTTCTAGCTACCTCCTATATCTTTAGTGTAGATAATTTTATTAGGCTTTTTACTTAAACTTAAGTGAATATTTAAGTTAACCTTATATAGCTTTACTATAGTTCATTGCTTTTATAACTAATAAGAAACCTTATTGAAATTAAATTTCTTGAAATTATTTTATAGAAAAACTAAATTACTATTAAAAAATATTATTTTATTAAAAGAAATATTATAAGTTATAATAACCTTATTTTATAAAGAATTTTATACTTAAAACTAGTTAGTTAAAATATAACTAACTAAAAGGCTAATAAAAGTATACCTCTTAAGGTAGGTAAAATAATTATACTTAAGTTTTATATCTATAGTAAGAATAAAATATTTATAACTATATATATAAAAGTAAGCTAAATCTAACTTTATAATATTATCCTTTTAAGTAACCTTATAAAGCTTCTAGTATAGTATTTACTAACCTAAGAAACTTATTAGTATATAGTTATAGAGAAATACTACTACTTATAAAACTTTAAACTAGAGATTATAAAGTAATTTACTTCCTTCTCTTATAGTTTTTATATAAATTTTAATAATAACTCTAATATACTCTATTTTACTATTTTAACTTTATATATATAATATAAATAGCTTAAGGTAAATATCTTAAGTAGTTAAAGTAACTTTCAGCTTCTTATACTTAGAGACTTTATTATTATATTTAAAGATCTTAATATTAATATTATACTGATACTTAAGGAGTAAGATAAAGTTATTAAATACTATAGTTATAATAGCTCTAATATAGTCTATAAGATAAAAATCTTATAAGTAGTTAGTAACTCTATCTATAAATATTAAGAAAGAGGTATAGCTACTAAAGCTTTAATAATAAGAATGAAAGTTAAATATAATATACTCTCTAGAGGTAGTATATAAAGTACTCTTACACTCTGTATAGTAAATAATCTATTTTATTTTACTAATATTGTAAGCTTTATATAGCTATTAAGTAAGCTAGTATCTATTACGCTTTAAATAACTATTAGTAATATAAATACTATATATAGCTAAGATAAGGTAGTTAAGAGGCTCTCTCCTAGAGTATCCTAACTACTAATACTAAAACTATTTATTACTTTTTAGAAGTTTTTAAATAGTCTCTATAATATATTTTTAGTAGTAATAATATCTAGGAGAGAATATATACTATACTGACTATATTACTAGAATATTTAACTTCTTATGAAGTATATAATATTTAAAAACTTATTAGCTATATTAAATATTAATAACTATAATCTCTAAGTAGTTACTTTTCTGTAGTTAAGAAAGGTAATTTAGCTTAATATCCTACTAGTAATCTTACTTTCATAACTACTAAAGAGAAATAAAGTTTATAGCTAGAGAAATATAGAAAGTAATATTATAGAGATATAACTTAACTTCTTTACCTTCTGAAGTTATAATATAAATCTTAATATCTCTATAGTTTTTAATAAATATTAACTTAATATTATATTAAATGTAATCTCTAGAGAGAGCTTCTTAGAAAGTTATAAAATACTTAATATCTTAAAACATATAAATTAAAGTCTCTAAATTAAGGATAAATAAATTTTAGAGAGGATACTACTAAGGTCTCTCTATATAGTAAGTTTACTATATAGTATTATAGCTACTTTAGCTAGAAAGTTAGCTATATAGTTACTATTATCTAAGGTTTTAAATTCTTTTTAAAAAGTCTAGATTTAAGGTAATTTATTCTTTAATTCTCTCTTTAATTATAGTATTAAATATCTAATTCTTATATATAAGTAATAAGTATATATAATAATAATGTGAGAGTAAGTAATATTTACTATACTTAAGAGAGTATAGGAGTTTATCTAAGCTATTAAAATATCTCTTACTACCTTAAGAGTTTCAGCTACTATCTATAACCTCTAAGGTAGTATTAAATACTCTATAGCTAATTTTACCTTAATAGAGAACTTCAGGAAGTTACTATATAGCCTCTATAATAGTTAAGATAATTTTATTTAGTAGTATTATATCTAATTAACTATAGACTATTAATATATAACCTTAAGTATATAATTTAATTAGTAAGTAAACTAAAGAGAATATAAAATTATTAATCCAAAATACCTCTATAATAGAGAGAGTATAATTAACTATTTAAACTTTATACATAATATCTTACTACTTCTAAAATTATATTTTAGTTAATATCTATATAGTAATATATTTAATTTTAGGGGACTAGAGTATATTATAATATATAATAACTACTTACTAAAAATAGAAATTATCTATAATACTAAAGTAATTATAGAAGTTTATTAACTATATAGTAAGATCTTCTTCTATATTATAATACTAGTAGTTAAGTATATTACTAATATACTTATAAATCTAAAATAATATTCAAATTTAGTTTAACTACTTATATTTATACTTTTAAATTCTTATATTATAGAGATTATAGATAGTTATATAAACTTTCAGGCTTTTTTCTGTAAGGTTTATAATATTCTGAATATAGATTTATTTAGAGATCTTAAGTAGAAATTAGAACTCCTTAAGGTAAGTTTACTTTATAGAGGTAAACTTATTAAGAATACTATAGAAGATTAAGATCTCTAGAGTATTTATTTTAAATATTACTATAAATACTTTACCTTTTTTCACTTTAGGAAAGTTATATATAAGAAATTCTTAAGAAGCTACTAAATAGAAGCTTTTTTAAGTATCTACTTTAAAATTAAGATAATCCTATAAGTTATAAACTTTAGCTTCTACTTTAAAGAAGTTATACTAAGTAATTTACTAATTAGCTTTCTTAAGTATTAAAACAGAGGTAGTTTCAGTAGATATTTTAGTATTTAAGATATATAAAATCATTATAATATATACTTTTTAGCCTAGTAGCTATTTAGTATCGTGAGACGCTTAATTGTTATATATAATTAGGAGGCAAAATCTAGTATATATTATCTATAATTAAATATAGCTGTATACACTATATAAGGCTCTATTTAAACTAAGTTAAGTAAGGTGAAGCCTATGGAGACGCCATAAGTGCCTGAGGCTTAAACGATATAAACTCTGCTGCTCGAATACGTTATTTCTAATAACTCTATCGAGTATCTCTAGAGTTACACCTGCCCACGTTACGCATTTTGCAACGTCCCCCTCCGTCGGTTTAGGGAGGCAGAAGCTTCTTTCTTTTCGTTAATCACAGCTGCCTAATTATAGGAACCAATCTGCTGTATAGACCCCAGCTAAGTAGAGTAATAATATTATATTATATCAATTATAGCTACCTAATTATAAGAACTAATCTGCTATATAGACTCCAGCTGAGTAGGATAATAATATTATACTATATTATTAATATTAAGTATATTAACCTCAGTAAGTATAGTATTTAAAAAAGCTACTATAATATCTATCTTAATAATATTATTAACTATATAATCTATATAATCTATATAAAGTAATAATATTATTTATATCTCTACGAGAGGCTATAGTAGTTACATTATAATCTGTAATATCTACCCTCTATATAATAATTCTAATAATAATAATAATAATTATAATGATAATAATCTGAAGCTTACTTATAATAAATAAGTATATAATAATAACTACACTCCTACTAATTATATTAGTAATTATAATACTCCTAATAATTATATAAATAACTATAATATTCCTAATAAATATACTAGTAACTATAATACTCCTAATGATTATATTAATAATATTACTATAGTAAATATAAGTAATAGTAGTAGTTATTTATATTACTATAGTAATTTAGAGTAGAAGGTGGAACTATAAGGATATAGCTTTCTCTTTAAAAGAGGGGTAACTATTATATATTATTTTAGTAGCAATTATATATATAAATATAAATATAACGTAATTGACATTCTGTCACTATAAATCCTGTAAACTATAGTTACATATAGGTCTTACCTTCCTATATTATCATTTATTTACAAATAAACCACATTTTAGCTACATACAGACTACTAAAGGCAGCCTAGCCTCTAAAATAGGCAGTACTAACCACCCCTTCCTACTTTTTCTGCAACAATAAAGAATCTAAATAACCTTCTAATAATAGTTAAACTACTAAATAGATCTAAAGTTATAGAAAGATATATGAAATTTAAATAAGCTTTTTACAGACTTTAAGATATATTTCTTTTATAGTATAAAGCTTTCTATACTATATTAAAATCTCTAGATCTTATTTCTTACCTAAAGAAACTTTATCTATTTAAAAACTGGAGTTTAACTATTTATATTCTTTTTTATATGAATAATATTCTTCTCTTATATTATAAGGTAGCTAAAAAAGAAGTATACAAGTTTATTACTAATATAAAGTAAGCCTATAAACTTAAGAAATAAAGTTTAAAAGAGTATTTTCTGGAACTTTAGATAGTTAGAAATTATAAGGATAAGAGGATTTACTTAGTTTATAATATATATATCACCAAAGTTACTTAACGTTTTAATTTTAATTATAAACTAATATTAATTATACTTTCTCTAAAAATATCTATTATTAGAAATATAAATTAAGTGATATCAAAAGAGATTTATATATATTAAACTAAGGTTAGTTTAATTCTTTATACATTAATTATAATAGAACTAGATATTTTATAAATTTATTCTTTGTTTTATTAAAATATCTTACAAACCCTTCTTAAGTATACTAAAATACTATAAAGTATATAATTTAGTATCTCTATAGAATAAGATTTCTAGTATTTCAGTTTAGAAGCTCAGAGGATATAAATAGAATACTTTAAATACTTTTTATTACTAGAAATACTTTTCTTACAGATTATAAAGATACTTAAAGATTAAATTATAGCTATATTATTACTCTATTTAGAGAATTAATTTAAAAGAAAGCTACTTAATAAAGTATTATTATAATACTAACTATTAAGATAGAACTTCTTAGTTTTCAATATACCTCAAAAGAGGCTATAACTTTAAAGAAACTATTTTAAGATAAAAAGTTAAACCTTAGAGATATTTAGAGAGTTTACTATAATAACTACTAAACTATTAGACTAATAGTCTTAGATAGTAAGTATTTATCTACCTAACTTTAATATATAGATATTTAATAAATATAGTTATATTGAGAATATTTAAAAGGAAGTTTTAAGGTTATCTATATATCTATAAATATAGTATTAGTAAATAAACTTATAAAAAGCTCAACTTAAGTAAAGTTTAAATAATTTAGAATACGTTTTAACCTAATAGACCTTTAATTAAAATTATTAGAATTATCTAAACCAGACTGCTTAGTTTCCTAAAAAGATAATATTTAAATAATAATAAATAAAATCTTGGGAGGGGCCAATAGCTTGCTCTCTATTGCAACTATTAGTGGATATATTACCCCCTGAAGTATAACTTCAGCCCTCCCACCCCCCTACTATAGGATTAAATATTATAACTGGAAGTATAATTATCTATAATAATAAGTAATTTTATTACTATTTAAACTAGTTGTAAGCTAGTATTAGTATAAATACTATTGCTAGGTAAATCTTACAGTTAGCACTATATATAGGGTGAAGAGGTTAGATACCACTATAGATATAAAGTAAAAGTAACTAAATAAATAAAATCCTAATCTTTAAAGGAAAGTCTTAGTAGTAATAATATAGAATATAAGTAAATAGTGGAATTTATTAACTTTCTTGTGAGGAATAAAGATTTCTAATTAATCTTACATCTAACTTAAAAGAGATTATTTAAACTTATTACTTTAGGATAAAATTCAAGATATAGCTACTAACGTATAGAAATTAAGCTCAGGAGATATTAAAAATATATTAAATTCTATTCGAATTAAATTTAGTACCTAATAGCTTTAAATTAAAGTAAGAGGATATCTAATAAAACTAAAAGTTAAATTACTATGAAAACCTCTAAATGTATTAGTTACTAGCTAAGAAATAAAATTCCAGCTAAAAGGTAACCTAATTATACTTACAGTTAGATTAGAAATTAAGACGATAGTAAGTAGTTAAATAAATAGTAAAGCTAATAATATTTCAGTAATAATATACTTTAGAGTAACTAGCATCTAAGTAGTAAAACTAGAAATATTTGTATTCTTAAGAAAAGTTAATTTGAATTCTTTCTATTAGTTTAAATATAATTTAAGTTAAACTGCAACTTTTATATTACTTACTAACTTGCTTTATATCTATCAAAGTTAGCTTTAAACTTAGAATTTATATTAGATTACTTATAGAATTATTATTAGATATCTTAACAGCTTTAATATAGTATTTAAATATATTATAAGCTTTTTAAGATATAGAAATATAAGCTTTTTCGAATCTATTTATATACTAGTATTAATATTTAGTGGAGATATTATTATTTTTAATTTTAATAAAATTTAAATAGAAGCTATAATTAAGTATAAAGTTTAAAATATAAATAACATGGGATATTATTTAGAAAAGTTAAGTTTTTCTAATTACCTTACTCTTAACTAAGTAACTTTTATATTCCTCTAAAGTTTTAAGTTTTAACTTAACCTTCTTAATAAATATAAACTTCTTAAATCCAGTATACTTATTAAAGTTAGCTAATTAATATTATATACTCTCAAGCTGGTATTTTAGATTCTTAATCTAAGAAGATATTTTATAATTCTTAATTTAAGTGGACCTTCTTATTAATATTAATATATTCTTATAATACCTCTTAGGGTATTTAATAACCTCTTTAACTTTATTCTCTTCCTCTTCTTTAAGTTATTTAACCTTATTAATATTCTCTCTAATAAGTTTAAATTTCTTACTTTAATTTCTAACAAATAAAGAACCAGTAAAGTTATTTTTCTTATTATCAGTGGGAGAGATAATAACTTATATTTTCTTCAGATAACTATAATAATACTTAATAATAGTAAAAGTAGCTAACTTCTTAACTAAAGTAATTAACTTCTAAATAATAATATTCTTAATATTATTAAATTTAGATATATTAAATAACTTAAATATTACTAAACTGAATAAAGATTCTTAAAAATAAGGAAACGAAGTAAAATATACTTTAATAAGGATTTTCAGTTAGATAATCTTAGTTTCAGATTATTACTTAATAGTAAAATATACTTTAAAAAGTATAAATACTCCATATTTCTAACCTACTTACAAATTATATAAATAAAGTAAGTTCTAACGAAATTAGTAAGTTTGATAATAGAGTTTACTATCAGATCTACTAAAAATCAAGAATTAGTATCTGGAAAATAAATAAATAAACTAAGTAGTTACTAAATATAGTATACTTCCTTAAGAGACTAAAGAATAGATTCTTAAGTTCCAGATATATTATTAGGAATAAGAAAATAGTAAGAATAATAAACAATACCTATTATAAAGTTACGTTTCGTTTATTAAATGGAATTTAACTTAAATTTATAAAGAATCTTCTTTAATAAAAAATTATAATAAGCGAAAAAAAACAGACTAATTAAAAACTATAGTATCCAGATTAAAATATAATAGAATATTACTATTAATATTAAAGATAATATTATAAGAAGATTCAGCCTGAAAGTTAAATATTAGTAATAACTGAAATAGATTATAAAGAATGATATATAAAATCTATAATAGTAATATTTACAGCTAATAAATATAATAATAGTTAAGATTATTAGTTAAAAGGATAAGCAGGTTTAGCAGGTATAAATAAAGCTAAAGTTTATAATACGTATAAGGTTAAAATGATATGATTTCGGAAAAAACAAGCATATTACTTATGCTGAATATAAATAATAACTATTTCAAAAACATCATATTACAATAGGTTAGTTAAGAAATATTATTTCTTTCATTTTAGTATTTAAAGAATCATTTTTGATATCTATTTACAGTATTGTATTTTTTTAAATATACTATTTAAAGCTTAAAGTATAAAATCTTATCTAGTGGGTATTCTACTTGGGGGGGTATGTAAAAATAGCTATAGTATCTATTCTACTATAAAGCTATTCTGGCCTACATAAAATCTATTCAGCTTATTTATATACTTTTAAGCGTTTCATTCTAGTTTAAATAAATTATACCTTCTACTAACCTATATTCAGACTATATACTATACTATTTATTTATTATATAAAGATAAAATCCAAACTATATCTACTAAAAAAAGTAAATTTACCTATTATAACTACAGAAAAACTAAATATTTTACCTGAAACTGCGACTCTAAAAAGAAGAAAACTATTAAGATAAAGAAGTTGGAAGAAACTTCTAAAATAAAGTAATTTCTATTTAAAATTATTAAGAAGAAGTTATAATTTTATTTAGCGTATATTAACCTTCAGAATCTTTATATTTTCCAGAAAGATTATAATAAAGAGGTTAGATATTAATTATACTAAAAGAATATTATAAGAATAGTAAAGTTCTTAAAAAAAAACTAGCTATAGGATTTTGAAGCTAATATCTATACTATTAATAATTTATTATTAGTGGTTATATTAAAGGTTTCTGATCTATTGCTAAATTATATACCTCTAAGGGTCCTATTTAGGTAAGTGCACTCAACAGTTAGCTCTTACCTTATATACCCTATAGATAAGCTAAAGCTAAGGAATATTAAAATAGAGGAAACCTCAGGTGGTAAATATAGTTAGTTAATATAATCGCTAATAAATAGAAAGGTATAAAGAGAAGATATAAACCTATCTATTATAATTACTTTTTAAGAATTACTATAGAAGTTATATTATATATACTACTAACTAGTATATCTATTACTAACTATTAAAAGTTACTAGCTATTAATAGCTATTAGTAGATACTACTAACTAGTAGTAGTTGCTATATTTAGTTTTATTACTAGAGGGCATATTATAACTACTAGTTACAGTTACCTGTTGCAGAATTCAAACTTACTATATTTACTAAAACGTAAGACCTAGCTAGACGTTAAACTACTATATCAAACGGATTTAATAATTTATTATAATATAATAACTAACGTGGTTGATAAGCAAGCTGGACAGACAAGCAAGCTGGACAGACAAGCAAGCTGGACAGACAAGCAAGCTGGACACCCAACTGCAACTAACCTATCTTCTACCTTATAACCCACGTAACACTATAATAGAATAATAACATTACAGAATAAAGAAGCTTAATTAACCTTAACCTTCCAGACTATTAATTAAACTCTAAATCTTAGTATTCAGACTGCAGCTAAAATCTATTTAATACTATATTTAATTTTAACTACTTAACTAAAAGATATCCTATTATAATATAATATTACTTCGAACTTATAGAATTCAACTATATTTAAAGAGGAGAAGCTAGTTAAGTATATTCTTAATCTAAATTCCTATTTATTTCCTCCCTATATTAGTAATATAGAAAATATAACTAATTAACTATTTACTGACTATAATATACTTCCTATTAGGAAGTACTAAATTTTAAACTTCATTAAGTAATAACTATAGCTTTAAATATTTTTTTTTACAAGTATAACTATAAGAGAACCTAATATAAAAATCTAGATATAATAAATATATAGTTTCAGTTTATAGTAAATATAATTATAAAATATAATATTATAGACTTAGATATCCATAACTTTAACGAGACTAAGTTTATAATAAGCTAGATTATATTCAAAATAATAATAATAAATACTACAAAGTATTTAAATATAAACATAATACAGCCTAATAACTAAAAATAAGTTATAATTATCCAGACTATTAGTTTATTAAGCTATAATATTCTATTATATATTATCATTTTAAAGTAATATTATCTCTCTATTTAGTATATAGAAATAAATCTCCTACGTAACTAGGTTATTATAATATCTAAAAATAGATAGATAATAAATAAAAGAGACTTGAATTAGCTTTAGTATTTTAATTACTATATACAACTATATATAAATAGTAAATATTACCTCCCTATTATTAATAATTATAGAAATTACTATATAGCTAATTTTAAGATATATTATAAAGAAAATAATATTATTATATTTTATATGCTAACTTACTCCTCTTATTTACTTTAGTTTTTAGATATTAGATATTTTAAGTTACTAAAGAAAGTATATAGTTAATAAATTAAGAATAAGATATATTAGAATAATATCTATATTATAAAAGAAAACTTCTTCTCTATATTTTATAAGGTTTTTATTTAAACTCTTATAGTTAAAAATATTTAGAGAAGTTTCAAAGAAGCTAAATTTGTTCCTCTTAATATAGAGAATATACTATTAAAATTTAATATTAAGTTATATATTTTAATACTTCTAGAGTCCCTCCTAATAATATTCCCTATATAGATTTCTTAGATATTAAATAACCTAATAGAAATATCTTCTCAGTCTGAATTAATTAAGAGGAGAATTTCCCACTATTAAAATAGCTTACTAATTTTAATTATTAAAGCTGTAAAATATCTATTAAAGAGAGTATATAAATTTATATATTAAATTACTTTATTAAGATCTAAAATTTAGATCCTTTAAAAAGAGAATAACCTATTTAGTAAATACTAGAAAACTAAGAAAATATATCTTAAATAAGGAGAAATTCTTATTATAGCTAAAATAGAGAACCTTTAATTATAGAGAGAGATTAAAATCTAGATTAAGGAGGAAATATACTAAAGTAATAATTATTAGCTGAGGATAGAGATAAGCTAATAGTAATATAGTATCTACAGGAATATTAATTATAATATATAAATATATTAATTTACTGAAGAAATATCTAAAGAAGAAGATCTTAACTAGTTTAAATTCAATTAATTTCATAAATATTATATATTAGTCGGAAATATAATATAGTTACAGTTAGGTATCTAGCTTGCTTGTCTGTCCAGCCTACTTATTAACTATATTATATCTTAATAATAATAATTTAACCTATTATAACTAAAGTTAAGGTAATTTATCCTAAGTATATTAAAATAGTAATATTAATATTTAATAATAAATTTAAGGTTTAACTTAGAAGTATTCTATATATAGAAGAATTTCCTATCAATATATTTAGTAGTAAATAGCTTTATTTTAGAGGAGGATACCTCTAAGGAAATAATATTATTAATCCAGATAGCGTAATTCTTACTAATCTGAATATACTAAAGTGGAAGTTTAATCTTACTATCAAAAGCTAGCAAATTACTACCACTCTAATAATATTATTTTTAGCCTAATAGAAGATAAATTTAGAATTATAACACTAAAGATTAGGCTATTCTAAATATTAAAAGATAAAGTAAATAATCTAACTTATAAAAGAATATCTATTATAACCAGAAGATAATATTCTAATACTATATAAAATCTGCAATCCATTAAAAAGCTTATATTACTTTTTATAAATATCCAGAGAAAGAATTATAACTATTAGCTATATTATTTATATTAATATCAGAAATGTAAAATCGGTAGAATAGTAGAAATATTTCCTATGAGTAATAGATAATAAATTAAGATTTAAGTTATTAATATTTAATAATATAAAGAATAAATTAGCCTATTAGATATAAATCTTTATTACTAAATAAAATAACTATTTTAAGTTCCCTATTTAATTGATTTATATTAATAGTGTCAGTAAATTTATAGTTATCTTTTTGGTAATAATATTAAGGAATAAAAATATTAAAATTAAAACCTTACTATTATATATCTATAAACAGAATAAAATATTAAAATAAGTAATCTAAAGTATTCTAAATAAAGTTAGAATACTAGTAGTTAATATAGATATTTTAAAATATCTATAAATATAGTTCGTAATAACTGCTATTTATCTTATAAATTAGTTATATATAGTAGTAATATTAAATAAAATTCCTATCTAGATATTAACTAAGAATCTGGAACTAGAGTGAAATTTAATTTCTAAGATAAGCTAACTCTAAATTATTAGAAGTATCTATTTTAGTAATATTAATCTAGAAATCCAGATATAATCCAAGAAAATGCATTCTTAATTAGAGAATAATATTCTAATTAAATATAAGTTTAAAAAAGTCTATAAAGTATAGATTAAATTATATAAAAAGATTATTATTATCTTTATTATTATATTTTATAAACTAATAGATAATAAAGTTAGTAAATTATAAATTCTACTTCCTAGTTAGAAACTAGAATTATGAAAATATACTAGAACTATCTTATCTACCCTCAGGATTCTCTATTTATAACTGGAAATACCTAATGAAACACTAAAGAATAATATTACTACTTAGAAGAGGTTATTTATATATATAATTATATAGAATAATATATTCTTTTAGGAGGAAATCTAACTATATACAAATTTAGCTATGATAGCTAAAATATATTATAAATCTATAAATAACTAACCCCTTTAGAAGGAACGTTATTTTAATAAGATAATAGTACTAATTAAAAAGGAAACTTTATAGTTTATATTAACTTTAGAGATTCTCTAAGATATAGAACTAATAGTAAAATAGATACTTAAATATAAGAAAGTATACTATAAGTTATTATAAAGAAACGCCTAAATTGTTATATAAGAATTCCTCTAAGTTTACAGAAGGAATTCTATATATATATATACTTCAATATTTTAAGTAGCATTATAGAGAATTCTAATTATCTATATATAATAAAGAGAATATACTATTAGGTAGTGGAACTTTATTAAAGTATATTTTAATAGTAACCTTAAGGATGATATTTATATATAAATATTTCCACTTCTTAATACTTATTTTGCAAACCTAAAATATTACTATTATACTTGAATTATAAAATGTATTATAAATCTAGCTTAGATTATTTAGTTATAATAAGTATTATATAGTTTTAAATAGGAAACCTAATAATAATAATAGAAATATAAGGAGATTTTAGTATAAGTAGACTTTAAGATCTTACTATTAGATAATTGTGAGAATAGCTACAGTATATATTCTGCCGTATGGCCGTTCTGGCTTATATAAGGCCTAACCGGCCTATTTATATGTATTCAAGCGTTCCATTCTAGGTTGAATAGATTATACCTTTTAACAACTTATATTCAGACCGTATATTATGCTATTTGTTTATTATAGTTATGAGCCCAGCTTTATTTAATTATTTCGTAAACTTCTATTAATTATTTTAGTATAAAGAAACAAATACCTTTTCAGATTTATTACAATTATTCTAATATAGTATTTTCAACCGCTAGTAACCTTAATATTAAGATTAAGCTATTTAATAGTATTGATTTTAACTAGTAGTATATTACTCTTTAATTTTATGTAACTAGTTAAGATATTTAGAAGTATCTTGATTCAGACATTATACTAACTATTGATATTATGAAACCACTTAATCTACTAAGTTTCAATATTTAGCTGTTTATAGAAAATACTACTTAAGAAACTAAAAGTTTAAATTTATATATAGTTAAGACTATAGGTATTTTTAACTTCTATTTTAAAGATTTTAAGCTTTAAGTAGTTTGTAAATTTAATTATAAGAATATTAAGAAATACTGTAATATAATTTAGATATAGGTGGATATAACTATTAATAATAGTTTTCTTACGCTAGCTTACATAGAGTTTCTTAATAATAATAATATATCTCTTTAAGTACTTCTTAAAGTTTTGAAATATTAATATACTTAGAATAAGTTAGTTATATAATAGAGAGTTTAAGTAGAATATAAGAGAATTCTGGAAACAGCTAATTTAAATATCTCTACTTTAGCTTAGTGTAATAAGTAGTATATAATTTACCTTTAAGTGGTTATATTTAATATTCCTAAGATTAAGAGTATACTTATAGTTAAAGAGTAACTTTAAGTATCTAGTTACTATATTATATCCAGTTAGATATCTAGATATTACTAGAAGGTAATTAAGAATAAAATTCTTGACTTGCTAATTATTAGTTTAGCCTAATATAGAGAGACTTTTACCTTCCTGATATATATTAACGAAAGTTTACCTAAAAGCTAAGTTAAAATATTACTTATATTAGTTACTTTTATCGAAAGATTAGATAATATAACTTAATTAAAATTAAAGTATCTATATAATTAAAGATAGTATCTATACTCACCTGAGGATTATAAATATATTAAGTATATTATTACTAACACTTATAATTAATTTCCAAATATTTATATATTACTTACTACTTAAAGTATAGTAATTAACAGAATTAATAATTCTGAATTATATAGATTCCACTAGAAGCTAGTTAAAAAAGAATAACTTAATAATAAGGATTATATAGCTAAAGCTAAAAAGCTATCCTTAGATAATTCTAAAGCTAAAGTAACTTCCTTAGGCAGTAAATTTAGTCAAGGTAGTTAGTATCCCTTAAACTTAATATATATTAGTATTAATTCCTCTCTTCTTAAATAGTTAAATATTAATATACCTCTAGATATTCTTTCTATTACTTAAGAATCTTACCTACTTTCAGTAAGTATAATCTTTAATAATTATAAAGTAGTTTATATTACTAACTGTATAGTATTATTTAAAAAGAAATCTTTTAAGTTAAGTTAGAAAATAAATATAGTTTAGTGTAATTTAGCTAACTTTCTAATTATTAGATAAAGTAAGTATATAATTTAAAATATTCTTAATAATCTAAAGGGGAAGAATATATTTAATTTAACGTTAGATAATATTATCTATATTAAAGACTTATATACTAATATTATTTTAGAAGCTCTACTCCTTAAGAAAACTAAGATTTAATATATAAAACTTAACTATATATATAGATATAAACTACTTAACTACTTAATTATAATAAGATAGCTATTTAGAAAGTATAACTTTAGTTTTCTTAAATATAAGTTACTTTCTAACTACTTAATAGTCTATTTAAATACTTCTAGTATAGTTTTAAGGTTACTATATATTCTACTATTATAACTTTAACTTTTAGTATCTCTACTAAATAATAGATCTAATAATATCCTAATATAGTATCTTTATATAGACTATCTTAACCTTAATACTCTTCAGTATTTAATTCTGAATATTTAGAAAGTAAAAATTATAAACCTAAGGTAATTAGATTATTTATATTATATAGAAGCTTATTCTTAATAAGTTATTTATCAATAACTATCTAAATTATATTTAGTTTACCTATTTTACAGAATCTCCTGGAATTTATTTAACTTTTCCAGAGTATATATAGGTAATTTATAGACGCTTATTATTAAGAATAAATTCTCAAACCTACTTTTTATGCTTACTTTTATAGATAAAACTTATAACTTAGTTTATTAAGTAATTATAATATTTAAAAGATAGGTTAAATACTAAAAAGATTTCTTAATTTATAAAATTCACCAGAATATTAAGTAAACTATAATAGTAATTAATAGAGAAATAGGTTATTAAACTTAGGTAAAAAAGTAAGATATTAATCTTAAGCTATCTCTCTTATATATAAAGAAACTAGTTAAAGTAAGTAAGTATATAGAAAAAGAACTTATTACCTAAAATATTAAGATATAAGAAACTATAGAACTACTATCTAAATTATAGGTAGAAGTAATTTAAGTAGCAGCAGTATTATATAATATATCTCTAAATACTTAAAATAACTAGAAGTTACTATATAAAGTTAAAGAAACTTAGTTTAGATAGTATTTTTATTAATAAATTCCAGAATATACTCTAAGCTTATATTAAAACTTACATTCCTATTAGAAATAAATCTATACCTATAAATATTAAATATATTTACTTAAGAAACAGTAAAAATAAGATATTTTAAAAAGATTATTTAAGATTCAACTAAGAAGATATATTAGATACTTAGTAGAATATATTCTAAATATCTATAATCTCTATAGAATCCAGATTCTCTACCTTTATAAGTTATTATTATTTAGAATATTAAATTTAATAAGAAACAATTCTACTTAAAATAAGAATTATATAAAGTATTTACTAGAGAAGTTATAAAACCTCTAATTAAACTAATTACTAAAGAGAAAGAAAATTCTCTTCTTAAAATACTTAGAAAATTTAAACTAAAGAAAATATCTACTAAAAAGTCCTCTCTTCTACTAGTAGTTCCTATAATATTAAAAGCAGCCTAAGATATTAGGTTAAGCTCTAGCTTAATCTTAAAAACTAATAAGAGAGAGTTAATAATATCTAAACTAACTTCTAAACTAATAGAATTAGTATAAGCATCCAAAAATTAGGATTTAGAGAGTATATTAATAATTAGAGAACTAGATAGTATATTTAAAATATAAAATCCAGCTAGCTAAGAAGGTAAATCTACTTTAGATTAAAAAGCTGGAGGTAATTATATTAAGACTCTAGTTTAGCTAACTTAGGGTAGACTAAAATATAACTTTTAACTTTAGAATTCTGAAACTTTAATAACCTAAAAGTTAGGTTAATAATATATGTGATGAACAAATGGCACGGTATACGGTCTGAATGTAGGTTGTTGAAAGGTATGATCTA